>JARFIW010000318.1:13434922-13628822 GCA_036346225.1 Platerodrilus igneus
TAATTTCTGGTTGTTCCTTTATACAGGGTGTTTTAAAATTGTTTCGTTTATTTTATATTTTTAACCCTTTAAAACCACTATAATATATATATATATATATATATATATATATATATATTATATTATATTATACCGCCCCTACTTTGAGTTCCACCTATATTCTACCCTTTATTTTATAAACTTTTAAAATGTGCACACCTAATGCACGCCCCGTACTTGCACCGTTTGGTTGGTTCTTTAATTAATTATTTATTGCAATGCCTCGACTATTTAAGCTCTTAATCTCAGGGTGTTTAAACTACTTATAGTGGGTTTCGTTATAAGTAGATGTGCTAAGTCCAACCAAAGTGCACTCTTTTGTTTTACTACTAAAATTGATACTCTACTTTTGTATATGCCAAATTTTCTAATAAGATCAAAGTTGCTATGTGCCAAATTCAATTACAACCAAAATTTGTATGACTATTTTTGACGTATTAAAGATATATTTAAACACTCACCGGGTCTATACTCCGTTGATGCCTTCCTGAATGCTGGCTCAAAATCCTTATCACCGTATGCGTCTTCACAATGATGTTCTTGAATTTTCGTGCCGCTTCCAGGTGTCCTTGAATTTTAACTGCTCCCCAATACCTGAAATGATTAACCCAAATTTAGAATTTAGAAAATCAGTGCTACAACTTCCTTGTGCTAATCTCCGCTTCGAACTTGTTTTCTATAAATCCGTCCGCTTCTCCGTATCTAATCCCAATCTACTCGTTCCTGTATCTTTTGCTCGATGCTCCTGCTACCTTTAAACTGCTCTCCAATATCCAACTTATTTCCTTTGTATATCCACTCGATGTCCTTCTAACTTTAATCCGCACCCAATATCCAACTTCTTTCTATGTATATCCACTCTCGATGTCCTTCTACCTTTAAACCGCTCTCCAATATCACTTCAAATCTGTATAACCACTCTCCAAATCCAATAATTTACCGTCGCACAATCACTACTACTCACTTTATACTTTCGATGCTTGTTTCTTTACCACCTTATTCAATTGAAACTCCTTTTAAAACAACTACTTTTATTTTTACTTTTAAATATCTGTATACAGATTAGCACAGTTATGAAAACACGTCTTTTTACAAAATTGGTTCGAAAATAATCCCCTTTGTTTACTCTCTAAGGCGACCATGTTAACTCTCCACTAGCCTACTACATCTTAAAGTTCATAACAAATAACTACGTTCGTGTCGCACATACCAAAGTTCATGCCTTTTATACAATTTCATAATCACATTAAATTCTAATATTTGTCCTAAATCTTTACATTCCACCAATCATATTTTACGTTGTTATAACTAATAATTTTGAGTTTACAAATATTGTCCAAAAGTTGATTCTATAGAAAATGAAACCAAAATAAATTATACTTGACCCTGGATGCATGTCGATAGTGAACATTCATAGACGCATCCGGCTTTTGAACGGCAAATGTACTTTCAAAGGCCTTTTAAAATTCAACTCGGTATAAACCCTTGAGCACTGCACATCTTACTACGTCATTCAGTCATTTTAAAATTACCTTTTTGCACTTAATTTCAACTACTATATTTGAATGGTATTTTAGTATACATAAAATACGGCAAACATACATTTTTAAGTTTATGTGATCAAATATGTGGATTATTTTTGTTTGGCATATACTACCTTGTACTAAACAACCCTTATAACTCTTAGTAGCTCCCTTAGACATTATAATATATATATATATATATATATATATATATATATATATACTTTGTACGGGTAAGCGTAAACATGTGTAAATAGGACAAGCATTTATATATTTGGGTACGCGGTATGTAAAAATCAATAATTTATTTATTAAGCTTCAGTATAGTTGGATTGGAATAAAATTACATGTTATTAATGTAGGTTTAATTTGTATACGTTAATTTAAGCAACGCATATTTATTTAATATCATAAACTAAAGCAATCGTAGAAAGCTACAAGGTTTAAGATTGCAAACAATTAAAAATATTCAAGGATTTCCAGAAACACAGACTCGGGGTTGATAAATAATTCTGGTTCGAAGTATTGTGGTATCGGAAAGATACAAGGTTAACTATAACAGACGACTATTTCAAAAACAGATCGATAAAATTAGGCGACAGAAAATCTCTAGTATGTAACAGGGTAAGATGAAAAATAACAGGTGGTTAAAAGACAAACATTTTCAAGCAGGTGTCAGACGGGTGTATTTTAAAAACCAATAAGTGGACAAAGATGCAACATGTTTGTGGACAGTATCGATTTTTTAAGGCGCACGTTTATGAAGGAGAATTAACAGCAAACAACGTAGTAATAGTGGTACAATAAGAAAAACAGAAAACATGTGGCAGACAAAGATATCAAAAGAATGAAAATAACGTTGACAATTTAAATAGGAAATTAAAACAAAGATAGGAAAGCATGACCGCGATAACAGGTTAGACGCGCACATCAGAGGCGTGATTAGATTTGTTTGGGGGCAATAGCAGACGACATATTTCTTCCTATATCCGCTGGCATTTTTCACGTATATCGTCTTCTAGCATGATGTTGAAATAATGCGTTAGGTGATGACTAAATTCTACCAGCCTATTTCCCCTGTCGTTTCTCGTGCCTAAATCAAATAAACCTATCCCCACATCCCCATACCCAAATTTCTTTTCTTTGCTCCTGTATGAATAATCCTGAAGTCTCCACTCCAAAAATCCCCCGCCTCTGGCCATCGAACTTTGCAGATTCCTACTATGTTTAGTGATGACCTATTCATTTCAATTTTCTGGTTTTCTAGCATACCTACTTGCTTCATACTTATAACATTCCACGCTCCCACTCGCAAAAGTTCCCTACTCTTATTTTGAACTTTCCGATCGCATCCTCCGAAGTAGTCCTGTTCCGGAAATCCGTATTGGGACTATTTTAACTCCGGAATCTTTTACCCCAGAGAATGCCATCATTTTATTATAATTTAGGTAAGCTGTGTACTTGGGAGGTAATGTGGTAGTTTCCAGTTGCCTTCTACATTGGGGTAGTGTGTCTTAGACTGCCATACCGACCCCTATGGTCTCTGCCAATCTAAGTACCGAAAGAGCCGCTGTCCTTTTTCAGGGGCCTGCCTTAGTCTGGTTCCTCACTAACGACTCCACTGCTTTGGTTGGAACTGTAGTTTATCTCTTTAACTCGTTAGAACACGCAAGCCATTTCACCTGTTCTAGTAATCTAGAACTTCGTCAAGGTGCAGGTCCATTCGAAATGGATGTTCCAAAGGTACACCGGTGTTATTGTTATTATATAACCACGATTTTCACTTGTCCATAACAGCCCTAGATTATTTAAAAAATAACGGAGTAACATTTTATCGTTCCTTCCTCACTTCTCTCATAAGCTGCAACCGCTTGATCGTTCAGTATATGGACCTTTAAAAGATGTGTAAACTCTGTTGGTGATTCTTGGATAGCGAGTAATCCTGGCAGAACTATGACGATATGTGACACATCAAACATAATAAATATTGCACTACCACTAGCTGTAACGCCTAACAATATCATGGCAGGATTTAGAATTTCAGGATTTTTCCTTAATAAAGATATATTTCAAGAACGTGAATTTTTAGCCGAATATTTAACCGACCGTTCTCAACTATCTAGTATCACTGCTACCAATATTAAACCTACAGAGGAGGGTCTTAACAAAGTCGCCCATGAAGACACTTCTTGCGCTAAGGAAAAGGAAATGTGCGACGTTGTAACACCAAGTACCTAGACTTCTCTTCAGCCACGCACTGAAATTAGTTTACTAAAGCAAACCAATAAACTAGATAAAAGACCACCCATCACTCCCTTGGAAATTAAACCGCTACCAAAAGTCGGACCATGGAAAGCATTTTTTCATCGCAGAAAACGCGAAACCTCAGTTTTAACCGACACTCCAATTAAAGATGCGCTTGAGGAATAGCTGGTTCATTCCAAAAAAAAAAAGACCGTAAAGCGTAATATTTTGTTAAAGAAAATACACCTGGCATAATATTTGGTGATATTTGAAGAGTCAGTCGTTTTTGCCTGGGAAGAAAAGAGTTATAAACAAATAAAGTTTTAATTTTAGTAGTTTTAGGTAGATATTATGCTTATTGATTTGATTGATTTTTAGATTTGTATATGTATATTTTTGGAAAAACTTGAATTTTAATATAGAGAAACTCTTAACCATGTTTTTGGTTTTACTGCAAAAAATATTAATAATTTCTTATTTACTAACCACTCACAGGCATGAACTAACCAACACCAGATGTGAACCAACAAACTCCTAATGTGGAGTTGGTTAGTCCAGCGTGAGAGGCTTTAGATTATTGTTCACAATGCCAAATTGTAATAGTTTTTGATTTTTTTTATTGCGCTGAAAAGATGCCCAACATTATTAATGCAGTAGGTTATTTCCAAAATTAAAGGATTTTTCAAAATAAGTAATGTACACAATTCTTCTTAATTTTCTTTGGGAATTAAACCACTTATATTTTTTAAAGTCAACTTTATTTACGTAAATAAAGTTGATTTTAAAAAATATAAGTGGTTTAATTCCCAAAAAAAAATTAAGAAGAATGCTAAACAAACCACAACAAACATACAGGGAGTAATGTACACAATGTTCCTTTAAAAATGGACCAACCAACCCCGGTCTCCCCTACTCCAGCATAAAATTAGTGATTATCCCAAGCTTTTACTTTCAAACGAGCATAAATTTCTGACGCTGAGATTGCTATTTGGCTTCGTATTGAAGGTACTTGAAATGTGTGTGGTACTCAAAATATAGGTGGACAAACTTATTTGTAGATGGTCATCGGTGATCAACAATTGGAAACGACTTTTGATTTACAGAGGGCACCACTGAAACGTTATTTCTTCTACATTGAGGCGCTAGTGTAACTTATTTTTTTTAATGGGCGCCAGTGAACAAAAATCCTTCGACATAGCTAGGGGTCTATCCCTGGGTAGAGCAATAAGAAGTGGGGGTGGGGGGAAGTCGAATTCTGTTTGCAAACCAAAGCTAAGCTAAATTAAATAAGCGCCACCATGTCCTGAGATAATTACGGTAATAGCATAGCACAGTTCTAAGGGCGGACGTGGAAACCCAAAGATAAAACGATCGCCTTCGTTAACAAAAACCTGTCTTATCAAAATAAAACGCAGCTCCTGTAAGAAATCACAAAAATTAAATAAATAAAAAAGTAGAACACCATTTGTGTCCTATAAAAGTAAAAAAAAAATAAAAAATGTATATCCAATATGATATTGGCACCAAATTATTACTCAAAAATTTTACCTTTGTGTAATTAGATTTGATCGCATTTGACCAAAATAAAAGCCTCAAAGTTGAACTAATTGTTTACTAAAAAAACTCTCTTTTAAAATTTCGGAACTTTTTAACAAGTAACAAAAATTTATCTTTAACATCTATATCAAAGTCAAGGTTTTGACTTTTTAAAACAACCAACTACACTTTAAATATGAACCTGCTTTAAATATTTGAGTGAAAATAATTTGTAAGCATAATACACTGAAATACGTTCTAACCTGGGCAGATCTTTTCAGGTAGATTACAATTTCTAGCATCTTATTCTGAGTGTCTTTAAATTTTCAGATTTAAATTTTATGATTTACATGTAAATAAATGCTAATCACAAAAATAGAAATGTTTGGTTTAAACTCAATGACAGCTGCACGAAGCATTTGTTTTCATGACAACATCTGTCAATTGTGCAACACAAAAAAATATGACGTCGAAAACATACGTTGAAATTATCTAAAGTTCAGATGGAACAAAGCTTGTAATTATAAAAACCTAATCTGACAAAATTTTGTTCTAAGACTTATAAAACCAGTTCAATAATAATTGAAAATTACACAGATTACATGTCGAAAACATAATAGCAACTTTACGTGCTTTATATGATAGTCTGTTTATCAAATTTTTATGACATTCAAAACACATGCATGAAATTTCTTATATCTAATAACGAACTAAACTGCTTTTGTTGCTCCACGATAAAGCGAGATGAAAATTTATATTCTTCAAACAAAGTTACCAGCCATTTCTAACTAGAGACGACTGCAATCCAGACTAACATCCATAATTCCTAGTTAACAAATTTCTTAGTAGACAAGTTTCAAATCGACAAATCCTAAGTAACGAATTTTAAATGATGAATTCTACATGACGCGCTAAATAAATTAAACCAAATTAAATTAGTTCGTAAAATATATACTTTACCAACCGTTAGTAGAAGGTATCTTAATAGTTTCAGGTCGAGCACGACCTGACCTGCTTACTTTAGTAATTGATGCGAAGGTCGCCTGCCTCTAGCCGAGAATACATGTTGATAAAACTGTTGCTAGCGGGCGACTAACTTAACGAAACAAGAACCGAATCGTCGTGACGTTAGAGGCGTGGAATACGAAAGAAACAACTAGAGATGCGCGTGGAAATAACTTTATGTGACACAGATATTTTAATATAAGAAGATTAATAAGGAATAATGCACGCTCAGCGCATTATCCTCGTAATTCAATGAGAATAATTATTACTGAAATTAAACATGTTACAAATTAGCCAATTGTATGCAACAATTAAATTAGATTTTCTTTAATTTGGCGTAAAAGTGTGAAGATCTGGTTTTTGCGATTTTGTTTATAATTAACAGTGGTCAAACAAAATAAATACTGGCCGTTGATGGTCAAAAAGTGGTCAATCGTATACAACAATTAAATTGGATTTTTCAATTGGCGTAATTGTGTGAAGATAGTCGCCAAATCTTATGTTTACGTTTTTTAAATAAGTGAAGATGGTCAAATAAAATAAATGCTGTCCATTTGTGCCATTCAGAACGGAACTGCCCCTTGACGACGTTCTCAAACATTAAAACAGGTAGAATGGCTTGCGTGGTTCAATGAGCTAAAGAGCCGAACTATAGGTTTAACCAAATTAGTGGGATCTTTAGTGAGGAACTAGACTAAGACAAGTACCTTAAAGAGGGCAGGGGTTTTTTCGGTACTTAGATTGGCAGAGACCATAGGGGCCGGTGTGACATTCTAAGACACACTACTGCGATGTTGAAGGCAACGGGAAACTACCACATTACCTCCCAAGTACACTGCGTACAGAAATTGTTAGTAAACATGATGGCATCCTCTGGGGTAAAAATTTCCGGAGGTAAAATAGTCCTCCATTCGGATCTTCGGGAGGGAACTACTTCGGGGGAGGTGATCCGAAAGTATAAAAAAAGATCCGCGAACATTCTGCGAGTCGGAGCGTGGAATGTCAGAAGTATGAAACAAGTAGGTAAGCTAGAGAACCTGAAACTCGAAATGGATTGGTTAGCACTAGACATAGTAGGAATCAGCGCAGTCCGCTGGCCAGAGGCGGGGGATTTTTGGAGTGGAGACTTCAGGGTAATTCATACAGGATCAGAGGAAAGAAATTCAGGTGTGAAAATAGTTATGCGAAAAAGATAGGACGACTTGTAGAAAACTACTTACAAAAGAACGAAAGAGTACTCATGGTTAGATTTAATTCTAAACCAGTAAATACAGTAATAATACAAATATACATGCCCACCTCTAGCTACAGTGAGGAAGAGATAGATGCGATCTAAAAAGATATCGAAGACATACTAAAATACGTAAAAAGATATGAAAATTTAATAATTACAGGGGATTTTAATGCAGTGGTAGGTGAGGGTAGGGAAGGGTCGATATTAGGTTTATGTGGTTTAGGCACGAGAAATGACAGAGGAAATAGGCTTATAAAATTTTGCGACAAGAACAACTTAACCATCACAAATGCATTATTTCAACATAATGCTAGAAGACGATACACGTGGAAGATTCCAGGAGATATAGGAAGATATCAAATAGATTACATTGTTGTTAGACAATGGTTTAGGAATCAAGTAAAAGACTGTAGAAGCTACCTAGAAGCAGATATAGATACTGACCACAATATCGTAATTATGAAGGCCGCACTTAAATTTAAAAATTTGAAAAAAAGAAAGGAAAAAAGGCAGTTTGACTTGAAGAAACTAAAAGATAAAGATATTCAAGAAAAACTCGAAAAAAAGTCAAATGAATTGCTGAATGATATCAGAAAAATATCTGATACCAAGGAAGTAGAAATAGAGGCGGGGGATTTTTGGAGTGGAGACTTTAGGATAATTCATACAGGATCAGAGGAAGGAAATTCTGGTGTGTAGATAGTTATGCGAAAAAAGATAGGACAATGTGTAGAAAACTACTTACAAATGAACGAAAGAGTACTCATGGTTAGATTTGAATCTAAACGAGTGTACAGTAATAATACAAGTATACATGCCCATCTCTAGCTACAGTGAGGAAGAGGTAGAGGCAATCTACAAAGATATCAAAGATATACTAAGATACGTAAAAGGACATGAAAATTTAATAATTACGGGGAATTTTAATGCAGTGGTAGGTGAGGGTAGGGAAGGAGCGATAGTAGGTTTATTTGGTTTATGCACGAGAAAGAACAGGGGAAATAGGCTGTTAGAATTTTGCGACAAGAACCACTTAACCATCACAAATACATTATTTCAACATCATGCAAGAAGGCGATACACGTGGAAGATGCCAGGAAATATAGGAAGATATCAAAAAGATTACATTATTGTTAGACAACGGTTTAAAAATCAAGTAAAAGACTGTAGAAGCTACCCCGAAGCAGATATAGACACTGACCACAACATCGTAATTATGAAGGCCGCACTTAAATTTAAAAATCTGAAAAGAGAAACAGAAAAAGGCATTTTGACTATGAGAAGCTAAAAAATAAAGATATCCACGAAAGATTTGAAAAAAAGTCAAATGAATTGCCGAAAGATATCGAGAAAATTTCTGATACTAAGGAAGTAGAAGCAGAATGGAATAACATTAAATCCAGCCTAGACATGGCGGCCAACGATATTCTGGAGTATACACAAAAAGAAAATAAGAAACCATGGATAACAAAGGATATCCTGAATTTAATAGAAGAAAGACAAAAATACAAAACTAGATCAGACGAAACAGGAAAACAGAGATACAAAGCCATAAAACGAGAAATTATTCGCAAATGTAGGAAATCTAAAGAGCAATGGATTGAGGATAAGTGCAAAGGGCTACAAACTAAGATGGAAGTAGGAAAGACAGACGAAGCATACAAATTAATTAGATTGAATTTTGGGGATATATATCCATATAGCAAAAATATAAAGGGCGCGGAAGGACTATACTTCAATCAAGTGAGTTATTAAACTTATGTTTATAGATATTAGTGGATACTTCACTGGGACTTGTCCTGTTTGTATCTCATAGTTTTAATAAATAAATATCCTGAATATAGTAGAAGAAAGACAAAAATAGAAAAATAAATCAGACGAAACAGGAAAACAGAGATACAAGCCATAAAATGGGAAATAATTCGCAAATGCAGGAAAGCTACAGAACAATGGATTGATGAAAAGTGCAAATAGGTACAAACTAAGATGGATATAGTAAAAACAGATGAAGCATACAAACTAACTAGAATCAATTTTAGGGATATAAAACCCTATAGTAAAAATATAGGGGACGCGGGAGAGAATGTCATTATAGAAACTGTAGAGAAAGTGGGTAAATGGCAAGAATATATAGGGAATTTATATTCAGGAGACGAACTAACAGCATTAGAACAGGAATCAGACATTGAAAATGATGACCTGGGATATCCTATATTTAAAGATGAGTTTGAATTAGCATTAAAGAATCTGAAAATTGGTAAAGCGCCGAATACAGATAAGGTGCAAGCAGAAACTCTAAAATCAGGTGGACAAGCAGTAACAGACTATCTCTTCCGACTTGTACGCTATATGTATGAGACAGGCGAGATACCCAAAGATTTCAAACGTAACATCATAGCAACTATACCAAAAAAAGAGGCGCGAATAGATGTGAAAATTTTCGAACAATAAGTTTGACATTATAATTTGAATAAGGACCGATATGCCTGCGGCCACGTACCCAATGCTCTACCCGAAGGTACTACATTAGGTTTAAACGCGAAATTAACGTGCTTCAAGTGTAATCTAACTTTAAAATTAATCTATTCTAAATAAAAATCTAACAAACTGAAACAAAACTAAAAATAGGGTTTGAATAATGGTATCCCTAGCGTTGACTTTGGAGTGTGTCTGATCAACAAAACACAAGCAAAAAGGGGGAGGAATCCGAAATACCAGATAGCAGCTGCCAGCTCTGCTTACCGGTGCAATCTGAAGGTTCGTCTTAGAACTATCCAAATCTAGCTACCTATTAAAAAAATGGATTCTAAGGCATTCGCCAAATATTTTAGTAGTGAATCCAGCTATTTTGTGTACTTTATAAATTTGCAAATTCGTGCTCCCTGGTCTAAGTAATTTATTTTATCTTTAGTCTAAAATCGTCCCTAGCTATTCCTGTCATTCCTTAACTGATTTATATTATTATTACAATCAATTACAATCTTATAAAAATGCCGCCACCAAAAATGGCGGCAGAATGTTAGAAAAAACAATTCAAGCTCCAAAATAAAATAATACATGCAAAATAAATGGAAAATGTAAATTTAAAATATAAATAAATATAAAATAAATATCAATATATATAATAATCTATAGGAACACTGTGGCACGATTTAAATAAATTTAAATAAAAACCCTTAACCACAAAAAATATTTAAATTACTAGATACGTATTTCGACCACTATGTGGTCATCATCAGTAAGAAACCTTTTATTAAAAAAAAAAAGAAAAAAAAATAAAAAAACAATGATAATAATAATTAGCTGTTGTTCTGGAACACTTCAGAGGATATTCTCCTCACCACTTAGGCTGAAGTGAACCTTCCCAACCTATAATTTACTATATTGTTGCTTTAAACACTATCGAGGATATTCTCCTCACCCGCAGGCTGGTGTTCTTAACAACAAACAAGTGAATTGTGACATTATAACTTAAATCTACTTAATTTATACTAATTCTAAATCTACTGAAGCGGAACCAATTTAATCTTGCTTTCTCATTGGTTGTTGACCAATAGGGAAAGCAAAGCAGATGGCGCTATTGGCCCTTTATCGGTGTTTAAGAGGGGTCCTTTATGTTTAACAATTTTAATTGATTCATAGGCATTTAAGGAGGAAAACGTTGGTACCGCTTTTAACAATATAACATTTTCTAGTTTAACGGGGTGGCTGGTTTCAAATATATGTTTGGCGACCTGAGACCTTTCATATTTACCATATTTGAAGTGAGCAATGTGTTCTTTAAATCTTGTTGTTATATTCCTCTTGGTCTGACCAATATATTTTTGAAAACACCCTGGCCCTGCACAACTAATTTCATAAATCCCCGACTTTTGCAATTTTTCCACCTTGTCTTTTGGATTACCTAGCAAATCTTTAATTTTATTAGTATTAGTGAAAGCAATTTTGAAATTACACTGTTTGAATATTTTATCAAGACCCTTTGTGGTTTTGTGAAATGGAAGTTTAACATATTTAACATTATCGTTAGAGGTGGTTGATTGCAAAGTCGTTGATTTACGGATGTTGATCCTATTTTTACACTTCCTAAAAATATTATCTATAATATCAGAAGAGAAACCATTGTAATTCGCTATTTGTTTAATAAGAATTTGCATTCCTTATTAAATCTGTTTTTATTTAAAAGGAAATTCAATAATCTATTAATTAAAAGTTAAATGAAGCCAACTTATGTTGTATGCTATGATTAGAGGAAGACAAAATAAAGCCATTTACATTGGTTTCTTTTCTATAAATGTCAAATTCTAATTTATTACCATTTCTAATTACTAATGTATCTAAAAAGGGTAATTGTCCATTATTCTCTAGTTCATACGTAAATTTTATGCTTTGAAATTTTGAATTCATTTCTTTAAGAAAATCATCAACATTTGATTTAGAAGTGTCAAAACTGCAAAATATCATCCACGTACCTTAACCATATTCTTGGGAAGTATTTGGAGTTTTCTTTTAACTCGGTTTCAAAACGAGACATAAATAAATTTGCTATGAAAGGTAATAAGCTATTTCCCATTGCTGTGCCTTCATGTTGTTCGTACAACTTGTTGTTGAATTGAAAACAGTTCTTGGACATGCAATGCGAAACAAGCTTGATATAGTCCTCAACTTTATCATCATCAATATCACTATCTATAAGAACATCCTTTAAATATGTTAAAGTACGTGGTATTGGAACACTAGGGAATAATGAACTGACATCAAATGAAATTAAGATTTCGTTCTCTTCTAATGTGATATTTTTAATTTTATTAATGAACTCTAAAGAGTTTTGTACAGATAAACTATTAAACTTTAAAATCTTAAATTCATTTGACAGCCACCGTGACACAATTCACTTGTTTGTTGTTAAGAACACCAGCCTGCGGGTGAGGAGAATATCCTCGATAGTGTTTAAAGCAACAATATAGTAAATTATAGGTTGGAAAGGTTCACTTCAGCCTAAGTGGTGAGGAGAATATCCTCTGAAGTGTTCCAGAACAACAGCTAATTATTATTATCATTGTTGTTTTTTTTTTTTTTATAAAAGGTTTCCTACTGATGATGACTACATAGTGGTCGAAATACGTATCTAGTAATTTAAATATTTTTTTGTGGTTAAGGGTTTTTATTTAATTTTATTTAAATCGTGCCACAGTGTTCCTATAGATTATTAACTATGACTTCCCGGTCTTCGGAACTTAATAGGTATCGGAGCTTAGCTCTTAAAATTAGTTTTGTAAAAGCAGATATTCGATTTCTAAAAAGTTGTAAAGCCCACAAAGTTTTTCCAAATTTCATTAACGTAAAAATCAGCAGTAATTGTAAACGTAGTAACGCACTAATCAATTTTGCAAAAGATAAATGGTTTAATTGGGAAATCAAATATCTGTATAGTAAGCTTAGTAGATTGGAACTGGAAACGTATAAATCGCACCTAGCACAAACGTGCAATTTATCTGAGTCCGGTTTTCAGGAATGGAATAATTTCCAGAGAATTGTTTTTGAAGTCAACAATCATAAATTGTTAGACAAAATTAATAGTCAAAACACTAAGTTGAAATTTCTTTTAAAGAAACACAATGTCAATGTACCTCCTAAAAAACTGGAAATTCCTTCACCTCCATTAGAGTCAATAGTTGTTAACGAATCGTCGAAAATCTTTAATAATGAAGAGTTGACTTTCCTTGATCGAGGCCTAAAATTTGGAGTAGATCATTTGAAAACTCCTTTGGAAGACATTATTGCTAGCATTGAAAAATCTATTTCAAAATTAGACGACAATTCAAAAACCTTTCTTAGAAACGCGTGCAAAATTCAACTTTCGAACAACTTACGCACTTGCGCAAGAAATGCCTCAGAACAAACAAGGAAAGATCATCTGATTATTAAAGATTTACGACAAAAGAATTGTTATTATTTAAAGGCTGATAAGGGAATAGGTTGGTTATTCTGGATAAACAAGACTATGTTGATAGAGTAGAGACTTTGTTGTCTAAGGGTCCTTACAGACCAATAGTCAAAAACGTAAAATGAAGTTCCTTTAAATAAAATGATTAAATCAACAGAGTCTGTTTTGAAAGAATGTCCAAACCTAATTTCGCCCACACTAAAATTAAAATTAACAATTTCAAATCCCGAAATGCCAAAACTTTACTGTTTACCAAAGATTCACAAAATAATAAATCGATGAGACCAATAGTTTCAGGTATCAACTCACCGACTTACTATTTATCACGATGGCTGTCAAATGAATTTAAGATTTTAAAGTTTAATAGTTTATCTGTACAAAACTCTTTAGAGTTCATTAATAAAATTAAAATATCACATTAGAAGAGAACGAAATCTTAATTTCATTTGATGTCAGTTCATTATTCCTAGTGTGCCAATACCACGTACTTTAACATATTTAAAGGATGTTCTTATAGATAGTAATATTGATGATGATAAAGTTGAGGACTATATCAAGCTTGTTTCGCATTGCATGTCCCAGAACTGTTTTCAATTCAACAACAAGTTGTACGAACAACATGAAGGCACAGCAATGGGAAATAGCTTATCACCTTCATAGCAAATTTATTTATGTCTCGTTTTGAAACCGAGTTAAAAGAAAATTCCAAATACTTCCCAAGAATATGGTTAAGGTACGTGGATGATATTTTTGCAGTTTTTGACGCTTCTAAATCAAATGTTGATGATTTTCTGAAAGAAATGAATTCAATATTTCAAAGCATAAAATTTACGTATGAACTAGAGAATAATGGACAATTACCCTTTTTAGATACATTAGTAATTAGAAATGGTAATAAATTAGAATTTGACATTTATAGAAAAGAAACCAATGTAAATGGCTTTATTTTGTCTTCCTCTAATCATAGCATACAACATAAGTTGGCTTCATTTAACTTTTTAATTAATAGATTATTGAATTTCCTTTTAAATAAAAACAGATTTAATAAGGAATGCAAATTCTTATTAAACAAATAGCGAATTACAATGGTTTCTCTTCTGATATTATAGATAATATTTTTAGGAAGTGTAAAAATAGGATCAACATCCGTAAATCAACGACTTTGCAATCAACCACCTCTAACGATAATGTTAAATATGTTAAACTTCCATTTCACAAAACCACAAAGGGTCTTGATAAAATATTCAAACAGTGTAATTTCAAAATTGCTTTCACTAATACTAATAAAATTAAAGATTTGCTAGGTAATCCAAAAGACAAGGTGGAAAAATTGCAAAAGTCGGGGATTTATGAAATTAGTTGTGCAGGGCCAGGGTGTTTTCAAAAATATATTGGTCAGACCAATAGGAATATAACAACAAGATTTAAAGAACACATTGCTCACTTCAAATATGGTAAATATGAAAGGTCTCAGGTCGCCAAACATATATTTGAAACCAGCCACCCGTTAAACTAGAAAATGTTAATATTGTTAAAAGCGGTACCAACGTTTTCCTCCTTAAATGCCTATGAATCAATTAAAATTGTTAAACATAAAGGACCCCTCTTAAACACCGATAAAGGGCCAATAGCGTCATCTGCTTTGCTTTCCCTATTGGTCAACAACCAATGAGAAAGCAAGATTAAATTGGTTCCGCTTCAGTAGGTTTAGAATTAGTATAAATTAAGTAGATTTAAGTTATAATGTCAAATTCACTTGTTTGTTGTTAAGAACACCAGCCTGCGGGTGAGGAGAATATCCTCGATAGTGTTTAAAGCAACAATATAGTAAATTATAGGTTGGGAAGGTTTTTTTTTTTTTATAAAAGGTTTCCTACTGATGATGACCACATAGTGGTCGAAATACGTATCTAGTAATTTAAATATTTTTTGTGGTTAAGGGTTTTTATTTAATTTTATTTCAATATATATAATTAAATAAAAATCTATAAGCATAAGCATGTAACACTGCATTTAGCAGGAGCATCATTCAAATAAATTATCAGGTGCACTCGCATGAGCATTATATCGACTAGCGCCATTACGCATAAAACATACTAGTTAAATTATTTCAAAATCTGCTTATTACTACAAATCAGTGCTTATGCGAGTACAGCCGCAACAATTTTATTCTAACCTTTGATATAAATTTCTCCAGCATCCGAGGATCTGGTCGTCTGCCTACATCTATTTGTTTATTACTTCTAAGGGGAGTTGAATATGCACTGTTAAAGTCCTGGTGGCATGCACTAAACGTTGGGGGGGGTCACAATCACTATCATTTCAAATCCTTGGGGGATGCGCGGTTTCACTCTATTTTATTTTTAATTTATTTTACTGATTTAAATTATTGGGTGTTTTCTGATTTAGCTAGTTATTATTTATTTATGTTTTGATTTATTCCCGAATTCCGCGCGTTTAAGGTTTGACAGTGATTGTTTTAGTGGTGTGAAAGTTAGTCGTGCATATTAGACTAGATTTTTTTTAGTATTAATATACAGGTTTTGGTTATATCATGCTCATCATATCATTTTCACGCCAAGTCGAAATCTAAAATTTTTCGATCCTGCCCCCAACCCTCCGATTTACACGCGATTATCACCGTCCAATCTTGCGACGCTTCCCGCAAATATTTTTGGCTGTCCAGAACGTCTTTTAGTTAGCCAATTCCCTGACTTCCTCTAGGCTCTTTGGCCATGCTAGCCCCACGATAGCTAATAAGTTTGACAGCACACATTTCAAAAATATTAACTAGAATTGTACAAAGACGAATGGAAAAACGAGCTAAAGAAATACTGGGAGAAGATACATTTGGGTTTAGACGCAACAGGGGAACACGGGAGGCTATTTTAGCTCTGAGAATGATAATGGAGAAAACAATAGAGAAGGGGGAAAGCGTATATATAGGGTTTGTAGATCTGGAAAAAGCATTCGACAATGTAAAATGGAAAAAATGTTCGAAATACTCAAAAAGATTGGAATGAGTTTTAAGGACAGACAGATGGTACATAGCTTATACAAAGAGCAAACGGCAGTAATAGAATTAGAGCAAGAAAGTAGAAAAGTAAATATTAGGAAAGGGGTGAGACAGGGATGTGCCTTATCCCCATTAATTTTTAACTTGTACATAGAAGAGGCATTGAATACTGTCAAATGCAGAAAGACATTTGGAATTAATATGCAGGGACATAAGATTGATATGCTTAGATTTTCAGATGATATAGCAGGATTAGCATCTAGCAAAGAAGAGTTAGAAGATGCTCTTAATAAAATGGAAACAGTTCTAACGGAAAGATATGGTATGAAAATTAACAAAAATAAAACTAAATTTCTAGTATGTAATAGAGGAGAAAATAAATCAAAAACAAGAATACAAATAGGTAAGAAAAACTTACAAGAAGTTAAGAATTTCTGCTACCTAGGAAGTCAAATAACGCAAGATGGGAAAAGCACAAAAGATATAAAACAAAGATTAGCACAGGGTTGTGTTACATTTAACAAGAAAATGCAACTAGTGTGTTCAAAGACCACAAACATGATAACAAGGAAAAGATTGCTTAAAACATAGGTATGGAGCACAGCAATGTATGGCTGTGAAGCCTGAACAATAGGAGAAGCAGATAACAAAAAGGTAGAAGCTCTTGAAATGTGGTGCTACAGAGGAAAGATAAAGACATCATTGACAGACAAAGTTAAGAACAAAGAGGTACTAGAAATGGCAGGGGAAGAAAGAAATATGTGGAAAACAGTAAAAAAATAGGAGAGATAGGATGATAGGCCACATAATAAGACATGAGGGAATAGTGCGGAATATATTAGAAGCAGATATAGGAAAAAAGGAAAGTAGAGGTAGACCTAGGTTAGACTACTGCACATAGATAGGGAAAGATGTAGGCTGTCACAATTTCAGGGAACTGTGTAGGCTAGCTCAGAATAGAAATTAATGGAGGTACGTTTCCAACCAATCGCAAGATGAAAAAACTAATGACAAAAATAATAACTGTACTTAAACATGGTAATTACTATAAACAACTACAGTTTTGCAATACTCTCAACTAATGTTAATTGTGCGAAAGGATTTAATGGAAAACTATTAATAAGGTAAATGTCTAAGGGTTGCGAGACCCTTGGCCGCCACAGGCTGGTTAATCCCCTTCACATACCACTGAATTTTGGTGAAATAGGGCAGATAATTAAAAAACAATAGAAGGCTCAAGTGCTGAGAGAACTAGGCAGCCAAAGGCTGCTTACCACCCTTCACATACCACTGAATATCAGGGAAATAGAGTATAAACTGTAAAACAATAGAAGGTGACCGAACTGCATCAAACAAGAAAGAACAGCAGCTATGTTCAAAGACAATGAACATAGATACAAGAACAAAACTGTTCCAAGCATAGTGTGGAGCACAGCACAGTATATCAACGACATAGGGGCAGTAGGAAAAGCAGACAGAAAGAGATAGAAGCCTTATGGAATGCTGTGCTTAAGATGTATGAGGATGGTAGCATGGACAGACAAAGTTAATAACAAATTGGTTGTAGAAATAGTAGAGGAATAAAGATATTTGTGAAAAACGAAAAAAATAGGAGAAATATAAGGATAGGATACGTTCTAAGGCATTTCTGGGGAATAACCGGGATATATTACAAGCAGAGATAGGAAAAGATAGGTAGGGGTAGACCGAGATCAGACTTTCGCTCACAGATAGGAATAGATGCAGACTGAGCAAATTTCAGCGAAATGTGTAGCTTGGTTCAGACTAGGAAACAATGAGGGTACGCGTCCAACCAGTTCTAGGACTGAAGACCTAATGATGATGGTCATTTGTGGCCAAACGATGGTCATTCGAATGCAGTTTGAATTTTTAAAAAATCTTACGTGCTCCATTGTGCATCCCAGGCTCGTTGATATTTTCAAAGACCTATAATGGCGGCTTTGTTTTTTATCTTAATTCACTCTTTTATTTTATAAAATAAGTAATCAAAGTCAATTTACCGAATAGCATAGAATGCGATAATAAACTATATAAACAAAGCTAAAACGATTTGCTTTACCATCAGTGCAGTGCGCCTTTATAACTACCGATTATTTGTATTAACAATAAACATCAATTCATTGGATAGGAAGGTTTAAATAAAACATACTTAATCTAACATAGCTACGAAATTAAAATAAACACGTCAACGCTGTGACATATCTCTTTAATACAATTACACGCGAGCATTAAACCGCAGCCGACTAATTGTATTACTTAACTGTAAAATTTATCCAGGAAAACAATGGCTTGTTAGTCTCGCTACACCGCCTACTCGCCTACTTTATTTAACTACACGTATTCTGAATCTTAATTATTTACGTATAACGCGTTTCGTTACACTATTAAAATGTGCTAGCGAACGCATACATGTGTCTCGAATATCTAACAATATTGCTTCTAAGAAACGCATATAAATTCACACACACACACACGAGGATTCGTCGAAATATTGAATAACTCATCATAAATTTTGTATTTTCTTGTTAATAACAGGTGCCGGTGCGATATTGGCAATTACATGGTGGATTAGTTGCTAAAAACTTTTATTTATCTTTACTTGTTTTTATGCGGTAATTGTTAGTGAAATAGAAAGCTGCTAATTTCAAGGTATCTTGCGTATTAAGGACAAACTGTTGGTTGATTGATATTTGTGGGTACATGACAAAACATCGAATGGACAGAACGCCAGATAGGTTTTGGGCCTTTGGGAGCTTCTTTTTAAAAAGTTTTCTTTCCAAAAACACTTCTATCAAATATATTTTTATACAGTAATTAGATAAATGGTTTGGCAACTTGTACGTTATATTCATTAACGTCTTGTTAAAATAATCAAAGTTAATAATTACTAATTGTGGTGAGTAGCTTGAACAACAACAATGCCAAAGATATGAAGTTCGAATCTGACTGTCCATCATGGCCTCCTCAGGATATTTATGTAATCCCTGCTCTCACATCATCTTGTGGGAAATGCAAATCTCACGTCTGCTACTTTTTGATAATATACAATGTATTACTTCTTAGTACTCTTAATTATAAAAACTGCTTTCTTGTAGTTCATTGTGACCTGCACCTGCACAATCATGTTGTGTCTGGAATACAAAGTAGTTGCGTCCGTTCTCACGTCTGATATGAACTTTCATTAACTTTTTATAATGTGTCCTTCAATTATACAATGTAATATTCTATTTCTTAAAACTTAATAATTATATTTAAATTCGTATACATATTAGTTTGGGGGATATGTAACTCGCCGAAAGACAAAACACCGAAAACTTGAATAAAACGGCAGTTCTGGTTAAAACGCCGAAACACATCGGTAGACAAAATGCCGAATCGTATAAAACAACACTGTATAGGTCGGAATTGTGGCGTCGAAATCGAGTTTTCAGTTTTCTTTAATATGCCGAGCGGGTAATCTGAACGTGTCCAAAACGCCGAGAGCATTCGTTGAAGTGGTCAAAACACCCGAACAGTTTAGACATATTACCGAACCTGGTAGAAGACTTTAATAAAAGTAAAATTTTAAGAAATTATCTTCTTGTTCACTCATTGGGATAGAATTTCACAAAGTAAAAAGTTGTGTTTTGAGAAACAAAAATGGACTGTGTTAAAATTTTATTCAAATAATATTCTGAGAATCGGTGAAATAGGGTATATATTTAGAAAACAATAGAAGAGCAACAGAGCTCTACCTAGGCTGTGGGAATTTCAAGGAAATGCGCAGGCTAGCTCAGAATAGAAAACAATAGAGATATGCGTGAAACCACTTCCAAGACGGAAAGATTAATGATGAAAAAAATATTTGCACTTAAACCTTTTGGTTTTGCAATGTCCTCAACTTATGTTTATTGTGCGAAAGGATTTCTTAGAAAACTATTAATTCGGCGAATGTTTAAGTATTGGGGATCTTGGTTGCCGCAGATTTCTTAACCCTTTCTCACACCAATGAATATCGGTGAAATAGGGTGTATATTTAGAAAACAATAAAAGGCGAACTGAGCTGTATCTAACAAGAAAAAGCGGCGTCTATGTTCGAAGACACCAAATATAGAAACAAGGAAAAAAGTGTTGACAGCATATGTGTGGAGCACTACACTCTATGGCTTTGAAATACGAACAGTAGGAGAATCAGATAAAAAAAAGAAAAATTTTTTTGACATATAGTGGTACAGATGTAGGATGATGATAGCATGGACAGACAAAGTTAACAAGAAAGGTTTTAAAAACAGTAGGGGAGGAAAGAGATACACGGAAAACAAAAAATAGAAGAAATTGAAGGACAGGACACGTTATAAAGAATTTGGGGAAGAGTGCGGGATATATTACAATCAAAGATAGGAAAAAAAGAGGTAAATGTAAGCCTAAATCAGACTATTGCACACAGATAGTGAAAGAAGTAGGCTGTGGGAATTTCAAGAAACGTGTAGGTTAGCTTAGAATAGGAAACAACGGAGGTACGCGTCTAACCAGCTCCAGGACTGAAAACCTAACGATGATGATGGATATAGAATTTATTGGTTAATTGGCCGCTTATTGTCTAAACGTTTTACGGCAAATGCTAGATTCGGATTTAAATCCATTTACGGCGAGAATATATGAATTAAAAAATGTCATTGCTTTAGGGCAGCGCTAGCTTCTATTTTTTATAGTTAATTACAGTCACCCGTTCTGAACGAACCTACGCCATTAAGAAGTTCTAGATACTAGATACTACAACGGGTAAAATGGCTTGCGTGTTTCAGTGACAAAGAGTCAAACTCTAGGTTTAATCAAATTAGGGGAGTCTTTAGTGAAGAACTAGACTATGACAGATCCCTGAAAGAGAGCAGCAGCTCTTTCGGTTCTTAAAGTGGTAGAGACTATAGGACTCGTTATGGCATTCTCAGACGTACTACTACTATTATAAAGGCACCAGGAAACCACAACATTACCTCCCAAATACACAGCGTACTAAAGTTGTTTAAAAAATGATGGCATTTATGGCATTCAATACTAAGAAAAGGAGACCCGTAAACTAGTTGCAAGTCAAAGATTGGAATGTTAGAAGCATGAAGCAAATAGGCAATTTATTTAGAATTTGAAAATTGAAATAGCTGGGCTAGCATTAGATGTAGTAGGGATTAGCAAAATTCTGTGGCAAAGGCGGCAGATTTTTGGAGCGGAGATTTTAGCATAATTCGTACAGGATTACAGGAAAGAAATTTGGGTGTAGAGGTCGTTATGCGCAAAACGATGCGACATTGCGTAGAAAACTACTTACAAAAGAACGAAACTGTACTCATATTAAAATTGAAATCTAAACTAAGTACAGTAATAATACAAGTATACATGCTCACTTCTAGCTACACTGAAGAAAAAGTAGAAGCATTCTACAAAGATATCGAAGATATATTAAGATTCGTAAAAGCACAATTTAATAATTGCTGAAGTGGTAGGTGAGGGCAGGGGAGGAGCGATAGTAAGTTTATTTGGTTTAGGCACAAAAAACGACAGGAGAAATAGGCTGATAGCATTTTGCCATGTAAGCAAACTCATTATTAAACATCATACTAATATCAGGAGACATAGGGACATATAAAATAGATTTTATTCTTGTTCGACAACGGTTTAGGAATCAAGTAAAGAACTGTGGAAACTACCCAGAAGCAAATATTGACACTGACCTCAACATAGTATCTATAAAAGCCGCGCTTAAATTTAAAAACTTGAAAAAAAGAACGTGAAAGGACACTTTGATTTTGAGACGCTAAAAGATATTCAAGAAAGATTTGAGGAAAAGTCAAACAAATTGCTAAACGGCATCGAAAAAATTTCTTATATGAAGGAAGTAGAAACAATAGAGTAACATTAAATCCATCTTAGATATGACAACCAGAGATATTCTGGGGTATAAACAAAAAGAGAATAAGAAACCATGTTTAACAAAGGATATTCTGAATTTAATGAAGGAAGGGCGATAATATAACAGACCAGACGAAGCAGGAAAACAGAGATACAAAGCCCAGAATGGGAAATTATTCGCAAATGCAGAAAAGCTAAATAACAATGGATTGATGACAAGTTCAAAGATGTACAAACTAAGCTCTAAATAGGGAAAATAAAGCGTACGAACTAATTGGAGCGAATTTTAAGGATATAAAACTGTAAAGCAAAAATATAAGGAACATGAGAGAAGACATCATTATAAAGATTTATATGCAGGACAGGAACTAGAAGCACTAGAACAAGAATCAGATATTGAATAGGATGACTTGGAATATCCTATACTTACAGATAAGTTTGAATTAACATTAACAGGTCTGAAAAATAATACGACACCGGGTATAGATAAGGTGCAAGCAGAAGTTCTAAAAGCCGTTGGACAAGCAGTAACGGAACGTGTCTTCCAACTTGTAAACTATATGTATGAGACAGCAGAGGTACCCAAAGATTTCAAACGTATTCCAAGAAAAAGAGGTGCGGGAAATCTGAATACTTTCAAACAATATGTTTGACAGCACATGTGTCAAAAATATTAACTAGAATAATACAAAGACGGATGGAAAAATAGGCCAAAGAAATACTAGGAGAAGTTCAATTTAAATTTAGGTATACCAGGGGAACACGGGAGGCCAGTTTAGCTTTAAGGGTGATAATGGAGAAAACAATAGGACAAGGAGAAACCGTGTATATAGGGTTTATAGATCTACAAAAAGCATTCGACAATGTAGGATAGGAAAAAATGTTCGAAACACTAAAAAAGATTGGAAAGAGTTATAGAAATAGATAAATAGTAGATAGCTTATACAAAGAGCAAACAGCTGTAATAGAATTAGAGTAAAAACGTAGAAAAGTAACTATCAGAAAAGAGGTGAGATGAGGATGTATGCTATCCCCGTTAATTTTTAACTTGTATATCGAAGAAGCAATGAATACTGTCAAGTTCAAAGACATTAGATATTATTATACATGGACAAACGGTTGATATACTTAAATTTGCAGATGATATAACGGTTTAGCAACTTACAAGCAAAAGTTAGAAATAACTCTTAATGAAATGGAAACAGTACCAACAGAGAGATACGGTATGAAAATTAACAAAAATAAAACTAAAGTACCAGTACGTAAAAGTGGGAAACAAGTCAAGAACAAGATTTCAAATAGTAAACAAGAATTTACATGAGGTTAAAGATTTCTGCTACCTAGAAAGTCAAATAACGCAAAACGGGAAAGGTGCAAAAGATATAAAGCAAAGACTAGAGCATGACCGTGTTGAAATCAAAAAGAAAAAGCAACTACTATGTTCGAAGACAAAAACATAAAAACAAGGAAAACATTACTAAAAGCATATGTCTGAAGCACAGTACTGTACGGCTCTAAAACGTAGAGAGTAGAAGAAGCGGACAGAAAAAAGATAAAAACCTTTGAAACGTGGTGCTACAGACGCACGATGAAGATATAATGAACAGACAAAGTTAAGAACAAACAGGTTCTAGAACTGGTAGGGGAAAAAGGAAATATGTGGACAACAGTTCATTTACATTTCCAATGCTCCACCTGTAGGTACTACATTGGCCAGGAGGCGAGTTTTTTGTTGCCTGGAAATTTAGAATTTTGCCGAACCCTTGCCGTTCCAGGCAAGGTAGGGATCTTTAACGTGCGTGACAACACTCACACACGGGACCTCCATTTAACCTCTTATCCGAACGAGGGCATAATTTTTGTGAAAAATGCTCACCTGCCATTTTTCAAGCAGTCGGCCGTGTCGGGATTTGAACCCGGGACCTTAATATGTGGACAACAGCAAAAAATAGGTAATCAGACACATTTTAAAGCACGAAGAAATAGTGCTAAATACATTATAAGAGAAAAGAATTGTGAGAAAGGAGTATTTGAAAGCACTGATTCGGCAAATATCTTAGTTCTGGAGATGCTTGGTAACCATCAGGTTATGTAACCCCCTTTGCGTACTACTAAATATCGACGAAGTAGGCCATTTTTTAGAAAACAATAGAAAGGGAATAGAAATGGAAAAGTGCAAACGATATTAAAAAAGATTAGCACAAGGCCGTGTTGTATTTAGCAAAGAAAAAGCAGCTTCTATGTTCAAAGACATTGCATTTGAGATAGGGAGCTTTAACGTGCGTGTCAACGCCCACACACAGCACCTATAGTTTACCTTTTACGAGGGCGTATCTTTGTGAAAAATGCTCGCCTAACATTTTTCAAACGGACCATGGCGGGATTTGAACACAGGTACTTGGCCTTAGTAGTTACAAGCATACCCACTGAGTCACGGAGGCGAGTTACATATCCCCCAAATCAATATATATGTATATTTAAACGAATTATTAAGAGTTAATAATTATTGTTACATTGTATAATTGAAGGGTATATAATAAAAGGTTAATGAAAGTTTACAAACTAGACATGACAACGGAAACAGTTACATTGTATTCCAGACATAATATGACACTAAAGGTGCAGGTCACAGTAGACAATAAGACAGCGATTGTTAGAATTAAGATTATTAAAATGTAATAATTTGTATTGTATCAAGAAATAGCAGACATAAGATCTACATTTTCCACAAAGTGATGTAAGAGCAGTTATAGCATAAATACCCTCAGGAGCCCAAGATAGCCAGTCAGTCTCGAGCTTCACAACTTTAACATTGTTGGTTGTTCAATCTACTCACCATAATTTTTAATTATTAATCATTAATTTTTAACTTCAAGTACTTTGTCCATTACTTAAAGTTTAGTGAATATAAACGTCAAAGTTGTTGTATCAAAAATAAGTTATTTTTTTGTAGTTAAACAATTGCAATTAAATAACACTTGGTAGGAGTGTAAATTTGGTAATAAAGTCTTTTAAAAAGAAGTTCCCAAAGGCCCAAAACCTATCTCGCGTCCTAGCAAAATATATGGATTTTTATACTACTACGGTTCTTTATGTTTCAACGACTTGTTTATCTGACCACCTTTCAAGTGTTTATGCGCACTAAATAAATGTAAAAAAATAAATTAATAGTAGATGCCAGCAATAAAACATAATGAATTAACTACTGGTCGAAATGCATTAGGAAATAACGTCACACTCCAACAATAGCGTAACGCAAAATTTTATATAGAAAATTTTATGAAGCCAACACAGACTCCATTTAATAATTCATACTCAATCAATAACAGCTGTCGCATTAGCATATTCCCACGATTTGAGCGAAGCAAGTTAAATTTCCACACCGGAACATTTTCTGAGGAAAATCATCAAAACGATGTAGAGAAGACATATAGCTTGCCATGGCGTTCCTGTTTTTTTAATTTGTCAAAACTTGGTCTTGAATGTTTTGATAATTCATGGTTGGGATAACAACTTTTTGTAGTCGACATTGCTGGATGATCACATTTTACATTTAGTAACCGAGTTTATTTATCTTCAACCAAAATGTGTAGAGAGTCCACATCCAGGTATTAGAATTGCCATCTTATTAAAGGAGATAGTATATTTCCAATTTAACACAAATGAAGCTAAAACTGTTTCTTATAAAGGAATTAATGGGATATATCTGTCGCGCAACCAACTTATGGTTTTTTCTTGATCTTTTTTGGGAATTAAACTACTCATAGTTGTTAAAATCGTCTTTATTTACTTTTCGATCCATGACCTAGGATCCTTGTCAAAATGATAAAAATTTCAGGTTTGACATTTATGACACAGATTGAAGGTGACTTTGATTTATTAATATTTAATATATTTGGTTGAAAATTTAAAGTTTAGAAGAATTAGTGCCTTCAATTAGTGTTGCGTTCATGGGAATTTCTTTTTTTATTATTCTTTTAGGATATTTTTTGAATCGAAGTTTAAGTACCTTGTAACATTATTTTGTAATGTTAACTAATAAACAGATTAATTAATTAATTAAAAATTCATTAACTAGCATAACTTATAGACAAGAATTCCATAATAAATTACTTTAATATTTTAGTTAGCATTCCTCATAAAAGACCAGGTTTACAAATAGCTTAAGGCTAAACTATTAGAAATTCCAGCGGCGGTCTTTATAATTTAAAGCTCTACCCTTGCAAATCAAATACAATAATCCTCTTAAATCTTAGGTCGGTTACAGATTGACGAATCTGATAAAATTAAAATGAAATAGTACCTTTTAGCGTAAATAAAGAAAAGCAATTTTCTGTTGAAACGCTTAATTTTCTTAATAATTTCTTTGATTGACAGCGGATTATAGAAAACGAAACATTATAAACAGCAAAAACTATTTCCAATTTGATTTGTTCAAAGATTGCAAGTAATTTTAAGTAGTCTGGAGACATCCATTGTATTTAAAATCCGTTTCGGCTCAAGTGGGTTAACCGGTCTTTTGTTAATGGCAGACTACTGTCGCCAACGGGTATGGTCAATAATTAAAATTTCGAGAAGATGCAATATATTTAAACCCTTAGAAAAATACTTGCTTCCGTTACCCTCATCTCAAAAGGGGTTGGATTTGGTTTCTAAAATCTTGTTTTTGAGGAGGTTCTGTTCAGTCATTGGATAACAGAAATATGACGTAAATAATAATTAGAGTAGGAATTAATCTATATAACTTAAAGTTTTAGCAAAAAAAGGGAGATTCCAATGGGGTTGACCGAGGTCAAGAGGTAGAAAGAAACGTAGTTCGCGGGTAGCGTTCTCCGGCATCACAGATATGGAATTGCACTTAGTATCGCGATAGTGAAATTGGAAAGAAGTAATTAACTCTTCCAGTTCGCGAGGGTTACGCCCGTATGTTCGCGGATTTATAGTGGTACAAGGTAAATAATAAAAAGCTTGTAGGCGTGTGACGCACAAGTTAAGTTATATTGCCAGCAAGATCCTACCGGGTTCGTGTGCCATTCAATTATTTAAAAATTACAAACAACATGAACAACAAGCGAGATTCTCTCCCCCAATTTAAGAGCTGTTCTACGTTTGAAGGCAAGCCATCAAACAATGGACAATTTTTAGTAAGTTTTTTATAGTTAAGTAGCATGACCAATTTTTAGTTAATTTATTTGTTAGGACGTTTTGGCCATAAACCGTAGGATTAATTTAGTGTAAAATTTATAGTATAAGTTTTCTTTCATATACAAGTGTTTGGGGAATTACTTATGTACGCAAAATTTTCATAATTCCATATTCACCTATTCAATTAAATTTCTAAATTAAAATCAATGAATGTAAGAAGTTCACGTTTATTGCTCTGTTAATTAAATAGTTTTGTTTGTCGATGATTAAGTCAATAGTCTTTTTATTATTTTTTATCATGGAAGTTGAATAAGTAGTAAAAAAGTTAGGAATTGATTAAAAGAAACAATTGTCCTCCTTGGGATGACAAGTCTCTCAAGGTTTTGCACGAACATTTGGACATTCTCGACTTATCTGGCGCCCCTGGTAATTGTCATTAAGCCACAATATTTATAAAAGGTAAGTGCCAAATTTTTTTGTAGTATATTATAAATTAATTTAATCCTTTCTGCAAAATTTTAACTCTCTATATGATCCACGACCTTCCGCTAGCTAGTGCTGGTGACTTCCCTTTAATTTTTGTTTTACAGGACGCCCCTATTTTATAATTTTACTGGAAAATACATACTTAGTAGTTTTTCCGCCTGTAACAACCTGTTTGTGTGTGTTGTTTTTCTGTATATTGATGTATTAATTGTTGTATTGTATTTGCTAACTAGAATAACTAAAAATGAAGTTTTCCAACGTTTCATTCTCTTAAGCGACCTACGCTCGATAAAGGAAAACCCGATTAACGTCTGTCTATATAAAAGTGGTAGCGTTCTTAAATACAAATATATGTCAACGTGTCTAAAGCGAGATAAGAAATATATACAACGAACCCTGTTGAATTATAAAAATGCGCAGGATGAGTTGCCTAATTTTTCGCATAAAATTATAAAAACCAATTACTAATTTATATAACGTAAGGTTCAGAGATAAGCGAACAAAACATTTAGTATGCGTGCTTAAAAACAACCTTAAGAAACTCAAGGTAAATATTTAAGAAAGTGAGGGCCTCATTTTTAACGCTATATCAGAATAGAATAATTTAAGTGTTTTAAATTATAACGAAACATTCTAATAGAATCATACAGGGTAATGAATCAGCAATCGTTTAAACTAAAAAAGCAGTCGAAATTGTCAATAAATATTTAAATGCAGGAAATGCACGTAACAAAATTTACCCTGTACTTTGATTTCAGATACTTTATGCTGGAAGAAGTTCGTTCGCAAATATAGGTAGTCTGAAAAATAAAAATAAATTTACAAGCAAATTGCTTTGAACTTGAAAACTCTTTTGCATCAAAAATTTGTAAAAATCGACCGATTTCTTCCCGGTGTTTATCCTTGATTTGATCATTAGTTTGAAGATCAACAATTTTAATTTGAAACTGACTTCAAATGTTGGCAAAGTCGCAGGTAAATGGATTTTGAGACAGACGAATTTCTTTTGAATTCACGTCAAGATAAGAAAATCGCTCTTGAAATTCTTGTTTAAAGTTGGTGATGACTTTTACTGCAAATCTAGTTACAAATTGTTTATTAATTTCTGTATTCAATTCTTAATAGCACAGGAAATGGGTAAAATTACATTTACTCATCTTCGAGCATATCGGCTTTGCCCTGAATGTTATGATTTACGTGAATAAATAATAAAATTAGTTGTTTTTAACTTGAAGCTTTAAGTT
This sequence comes from Platerodrilus igneus, assembly GCA_036346225.1. Taxonomy (NCBI): domain Eukaryota; kingdom Metazoa; phylum Arthropoda; class Insecta; order Coleoptera; family Lycidae; genus Platerodrilus; species Platerodrilus igneus. Next base: position 13,464,246 of record JARFIW010000318.1, read on the forward strand.
CAACTTATTCACGTCTGCAAAAAAGACAACTTCCAGAACCATTTAGCATCCGATAAAATTGATTAAGGGTGATTTTCTCTACAAGAAAAAATTATTGCATTTATAAGCTTAAAGAATTACAAAAGCTCTTTTCCACACTCGAGCCATCAAACTGCATTAAAATACGACAAGTCAACGGACTCGGATTTAATTAATTTGAGAAAATGATTGAGTGCATATTGCAAGTGATCGAATAAAATTTCTCGCAGAACAAATGGTTTCAAACCGCAGCTCTATCGACATGTTTTACATATACTGTTTGTAGATGAATAATGAAATAAAGAAGAATTGTTAGTGATGCTCCTCACCTTCACAAGCTTTTCTAATTCGCACAACCACACCAATGTTTGTACCAGACATGATTCTTCCTCCCTAAATTGTCACAGATTGGAGTCGAGTCCAGTTCTAGTTATACATTGTGAAAGTTTTTTGTACTTTTTTGAAGATATCTTCTCCAGTGGCAATGTTGTTCATGCTGTTAATAAAGGCTAATTTTTGTGTGACCCAAAGTTGGTTGTCAACTCCACAAACAAAAAGTAAAAGCTGTGAGATGTCACTAACATCAGTCGATTTATCCATCGGGAGTGAATACGGAGTGAACGCTATTTTACCAGTAATCTGGAGGAGGCTATTGTTTCCAACATCGTCAATTCGTTCAGTTACACTGTTACAGGAAAGACTTCATTTTGAAAAGTTTAAACTTTGTGAGCACATCTCATGAACGGCTTTTATCAACGATGTTTTTTTATTAACGATGTTTTTCTCTATAAAAGATCTTCTTTCTTTCAGCGAACAGCAAGTTTCATGCCGACTAAGGTCAATGCTTCATTTTTCAAGTTAAATTTTGCCGAGTATATAAACTACTACGCATTGTTTCAAATTCTTTAGTTTGCTACTTGTCTTTAAATTGTGGGTAAGCTAAAACATATTTTACTTCATAGTGTAGACGTAAGTTATATTTCTTTATTACAGCAACTGTTACATACAGTTAGGAAAAGTTAAAGGTTTTGGTAACTGCATATTTACACCGAGAGCGTACACAATATACAAAAAAACCAGTATAATTTACGTTTCAAATTAATAATGTAAAGTAATTAATAAATCTTCTTATCTTCTAATTTAATGCATATTAGAAACCAGGCTAACAGATAATTGTTTTTTTAGCTCAGGGCTGTATGTCGTGGATGCGGATTGCCGATTTAGTTCATACTCTTATAGTGAAGTTCGCTGATTTTTCCTGGAACATACACGGAACAAGACGAGGTACAATAACTCGGGATTCGCGTAGGATCAACGGGTAAAACTCTACTATATAGTCTATAATACACTACTTCTGCACAAACAGTTAAAGCTAAGGTAGTCACATTAAGATAGAATATCATGGCATGCTTCTAACGCCTTGAAAACCGCCACTTCACCTTTGTTCGCTGTCCTGATTGGTTGGGAAGGCGACGTAGATCTATTGCAAAACGCGGGAAGAGTTATTTCCCTAAGATAATTCAATTCAATTCAAAAACTGTTCATTACTAACGAATCCATCTACAACCTTGAACGAATAGTAAGTATCATTATGTCCGTTTCTCGCTACTTACTCCACAAGTTAGTAATAAATAGTAGTTAGTAAATTAAATATGTGGGAAGATCAAGGTAAACGTATTTAATCTAACATAATCTCAAATCGAATAAACGTAAACGATTAAACAGTCAACTATAATTACATTACTTAACTGTAATATTTTGTAAGGTAAATATGGTGTTCTTGTTAGTTTTGTTACGCCCGCCTCCAACATTACACATAAGTACTGTTCTTAAATCTTGATTATTGATGTGTAACGCGTTTCGTTTTGCCATTAGAATGTTTAAGTGGCTAAATACAAATGCAGTAACTGCTACAAGTCAATGTAGATGCACGCTCATGATGAGTTGTTGAATTATTGAGTAGGTTGTGATGAGATGATTGCAATATTTTCTTTACAGCTATATAAACAATATTGGCAATAGCAAGGTGAATTAATAGTTGATTCGACAGCTTCGTTTTATTAATGCAGACGCTGTTAGTGTTAAAAACATTTGCTAATTCAAGCTCAGTTACATATCAGGGTTAAATTGTTACTTGATTGACACGTATTATCTTATTGCTACTGTAGAAATTTAAACATTTACTCGGGATCAAAATAGAAGATCGTCAGGTGATCATTTGTATTTATCTGAATCAATATCAATTTCTGAAGTCAAATGACCATCCGTTTATTGAGAAGTTTTATAGGAAAATCTAATTTTATTTCCAAACATTTAGATCATTGTAGAATTTAGTGCTCGTAAGTAACACGCTTTTGTCAAATTAAAATTATAATAATTGCAATATATAACAAGCCCATAACTCAAGTTTTCTTCTAAAAAAAATGCATACTTATATTAATAAATATTTGCAAAGAAATTGCAAACCCTTAAACGCACAAGAATTATATTGGTATTTTAATTCTGTTAAAATTTAACACGGCAACGGTACAGTTTCAACATGACATTTGTTGTCTACTTTCAACCCGATTGGAAGTAGACAACACATTCGGAAGGTAAAATTTAACGAGGATAGGACACATCCCTGTCCCAGTCCTTTCCTAATATCTACTTCCCTACATTCTTGCTCGAATTCTATCCATCACTAAAGCTCATTTCATTCTTTTTAAGAATTTCGAACATGTTTCTCCATTTTACATTGTCGAATGCTTTTTCCAGATCTACAAACCCTATATACACGTTTTCTCTTTTTTCTATCGTTTTCTCCATCGTCACCCTCAGAGCTTAAATAGCCTCCCGTGTTCCCCTTGTTTTCCTAAACCCAAACTGATCTTCTCCGAGTATTTCTTTGTCCCGTTTTTCCATCCGTCCTTGTACAATTCTAGTTAATATTTTTGACACATGTGCTGTCAAACTTATTGTACATTGAAGAGGCGATGAATACTGTCAAATACAGGAAGATGTTTGGAATTACTATGCAGGGACAAATATTGATATGCTTAGATTTGCAAATGATATAGCGATATTAGCATCTAGAAAAGAAGAGTTAGAAGCTGCTCTTAAGGAACTAGAAACAGTTCGAACAGAGAGATACGGCATGAAAATTAACAAAAATAAAACTGAATTACTATTATGCAAAGGAGGGGAAAATAAATCAAAAACAAGAATACAAATAGGTAACGACAACTTACAAGAGGTTAAGGATTTCTGCTACCTAGGAAGTCAAATAACGCAAGATGGGAAATGCACACAAGATATAAAACAAGGATAAGTACAAGGTCGTGCTATATTTAACAAGAAAAAGCAGCTACTGTGTTCAAAGACAACAAACATAGAAACAATCCACGTTAGCTAAAATGTTGTGAACCGATGATGTTACATTTATAGTGTTATGCCACCCATAATTACTATCTAGGGTTTCTCCAAAATCCCTACACTATCGTACAGAGGAGATTTTAACATCGATTTAGTGTTAATACTTGGGCTGGCATTTTTAATAGTCAGTTGCTTTGTTACACGATATATATATATATATATATATATATATATATATATATATAATTTAGATAAGATGTTATAAATTTCTTGGGATGATTTTGGTCAAAATAAATAGTAATTTAAAAATTTTTGTTCTATTACTTAACGTTTCGGCAACACATTTTTGCCATAATCATAAGTATTAACTGTTGTTCATAAATATATAATAATTTAGTTAATGAAGTAGTGTCACTGTCATTAACTAAATTATTATATATTATGAACAACAGTTAATACTTATGATTATGCAAAAATGTGTTGAAACGTTAAGTAATAGAACAAAATTAAATTACTATTTATTTGACCAAAATCATCCCAAAAATTTATAACATCTTATCTAAATAATAAATATAAAGGTCATTAAAGTATAAAGAATTATATATATATATATATATATATATATATATATATATATATATATATATTCTTCTGGCTTTACAACTTGACTTTTTTTTTTGTTTGTTTACTCCACCCCTCCACCCTTTTATTTTTATTTATAATAAATATATCTGATTATAAACTTTACTACTTTATTTATTTAAACAAAATTTGCTACACGACTTTTGTCGTCGTCCCTATTTTTAGTATTCAATAAATGACTGATATTCGAGGTGCTTTAGCAACGTTTGGTTGTTTATCTATTTACTGTTTACTATATATTATGCCTCGACTATATGAAACCTTAATCTCAGGGTGTTCACCTTACTCACCGTGAGTTCAATCGTGAGTAGATGTGCACTACCCAACCAAACTGCACACTCGATTGTTTTACCACTTTTTTAATGCACTGATTTGCTATATATGCCAAATTTTAACAGATCAAAGTTGCTTGGTGCCAAATTAATTTATGTATACTATTTATGACTTTAATTTTGACGTTTTAAGATATTCACGGTACTTACCTGAATTATACCGCGCTGAAGGCCTTCTTTTAAACTGCTGGCTCAAGATCGTATTCACCGTACGCACCTTCACAAGGATTCTCAATCGTAGTGCACTTGCGTATCGCCTCCAGGTGTTCTTAACCAATTTCGTTGACCCCAAATCTGAAATAATTTTACCCCAATTTAGAATTTAAAAAAAACCGTTGTATCTACTTCCCCTGCGTTAATTCTTCCTCGTAGTATACTGCTCTCCTGTTTCTCTACTTCGTATTCCAATCAATCCTCTCCTTGCTCAATCCAAATCAATCCAGCCGTCCTATTTTAAATCAATCCTTCCCTGCTATTCCTATAATATCCACACGATGTCCTTACTGCCGTTAATCTGCTCAAATCACTCCAAAAATTATCAATATCGTCGTCGCCTTCTATATCCACTCAAATCTCCTACTGCCGTTAAACCAAATCTTCCCAAATCCAACACCAATCTTGCTCAAACCTAAATAAATCGTCGCTTTTCCCGTCGCACTATTTAACCACTCCAACTCTTCTTTAATACTCGTTGCCTTTATACTCTCGATGCTTCTTATTACTTTCACTTTAACTAAATTAAACTCTTTAATTCATAAAAACTTTTATTTCAATAAATATTTGTACAACTTTTAACGCAGGTTTTGTAAAACACGTCTTTATCTGAATATAATCGAAATTAGAATCTTTTTTATTTATTTCGCTTAGCGATAAGATCAACAACCTTAGCTTACTTGAATTACAATACTAAAACATACAATATCCAATAACAATTCGTCTTTCTTTTCGTGTCCAAAATACCTTCACTACAGTCTTTATAATATTCTTAATTTCTACTATTGGTCCAAAACACTTCACAATTCTCCAATAACCTTTTATATTTCTATTCACTTTTAATTTTGATTTTACAATTCGTCCAAAAGTTGATTCTATTAAAAGAAAAGCCAAAATAATTTACACACGACCTGGACGCTTTGTTGGTTGCAGATATCCATAAATGCGTTCGGCTTTCCGACGGCAAATGTACTTTCACTGGCTCATAAAATATCAACTCAGTATAAAACCTTAAGTACCGTGCATTGTATCAACGTCATAAAGTCATGTTGTCTACCTTTTGGCACATATTTTCAAACTAAATTGGTACATACTTTAGCATATGTAAAATACAGCAAAATATAGTTTTTAAATTATTAGATCTGATATATTAACCCTGTTGTTTGGCATACACCCCTATTAACACAAATCTACCCTTAGAAGCCTTGTACCCCCTTACATAATATTGGCCCCACTGATTTTTAATGAAATTGGAAATTTCGTATGTTTTCTCTTCCCTGGTGTGCAAAATTTCTAATTTTTATTTAAAATCACTCTTTCGTTGTTTCATTTCAATTTGGCAACCCCTATTCGCCTTTCTCTCACATCTATCATACTACGCTATATTCTAACCTATACTATAAACGACAATAACAAAAAAAAACAAAAACTAAACTTTCCGTTGCATGAACTACATTATAACCTATCCTACTAAACCCTCTTCCTGTACTACTCTATATGGGTATAAATTCTCCAAGTGAAAACGCCCGCGATATCCCCCTGTCATATTATCTAGCTCAAACGTATTTCCTTCAGCAAAAATACGCGTGATCTTGTACGGCCCTTCATAAGGAAACAACAACTACTGGGTTCACATATGGAGTTTTCGCTGGTTCGATAATACCCTCTTTTAACATTTTGTCTATCTCTATTTTAACCCTATTTCTTATGGCAAATGGAATTGGATACACCCTTGTATTAAAACCGCTGTCTTCAGTGACCTCCAACTTATGCACATACCGCCTCGCAAATCTTGGCTCTTCATTAAACAAGCCTATATATTTATTAAACAAATCCCCTAGCTTCATCTTAATTTCATTACTCACTTTCCCTATCTGTTCATCATTAATTAATCTCGCAAACATATTACATAATCGCACTTCAATCCGTCCATAATTATCCTCTTTAATCATTCCTAATCCTGTACTATCTATATCATTTCCATTCCTATTTTCTGAACTAACCGTAGGCACCACCCATAACCTATCTTTATCAAATATCCTAATTGACCTATCCTTTCCATCTATATTCATCCCAAAATCCTCTATAAAATCCATACCCAATATGAAGTCTAGCTGTAACCCCTTTGTAATTAAAAACTCTGCATCCCCTGCTTCTTTATTTCCTATATATATCGGTACACGGATAACATTATAAATCGTCGTTAGCTTTTTGTTCATCGCTGACCATAAATTAACCCCATCAATTGTTCCTATTCGTCCCTTTAAAAATTCTCCATGTTTGACTACCACACTCTCATTTTCCAGCGACAACTGTGAACCACTATCAACTAAAGCAACATATACACAATCCCTTAAACTAATATTTATAAACAACAAATTCTTTTTATTAAAAATGTAACTGTTTAACAATAAATCCCTTATACTATAACACACGTCAATCTTTACTCCTAAGCGGTCGGTCGTCCAAAAATTCGCGTTTTTTTTTGTTCCTGTGGCGTCTCGTGAATCTGCACCACCTCAATCCTATCTGGGTCCGTTGTAATCGCGCTCGTCGTCATATGCTGGACGTTTACGTCCCTGTCCATCCGGCTGTTTCCATTTTGTATTCCGCCCCCAGTAATCCGGCCGTCACCCTCGTGGTTGCCGTGCTGGTATCTGTTTTGTCCATTGTATCCATTATCCCTGTGATCCCTATTGTAATACGGTCGTCTATGTACCTCGTGTCCCCAATGATTCCGATGTCCGTGGTTAAAATTGTCCTGTCTGTAATTTGGTCTGTTTTCGTGGTACGGTTGTCGTCGGCTGTCTTCCCTATAACCCCTGTTTTGCTCCCAATAGTTTGTCCGCGTTTTCGCCTCCAGTGCTGTCGCTAAATCAAAGTTTCTCATTACCCTAAGAATTCCCTCAACGTCTTGACATTTTGTACCACTACCACCTTTGTAACTTCCGGTTCCATATGTCCTGCTAGTAGTAGTACAATGTCGTCCTCGCCCAATTTCGGTGTCAAGTGTTGTGCCTGATTAAACTTGTCAATCGCGTATTCTTCGCGTGTGCCGTGAGTCCTGCTGTAATGTCCGGTAATTAAATTCGTCCTTATGTCAGTCTGGTGTGTATTGCTCCAAAATTGTTCTATAAAAAGTCGTCTAAAATCAGCGTACGTGTCGTATTGTTTTCGAATGATGTTATGCCATTTTTCGGCGTTGCCCGTCAAAGTTGCCCCCACGATCTGTAGTTTTGTTCTCTCGCTTTCAGTCCCTACGATTTCGTCTAGTCGATCCAAGAATCCCATGGGCTGTTCTGTCCTTCGTCCCTCAAACTTCGGTAATGCGTCCCGGTTTAATCTAACGTGCTGTCCGTAGTCTAGTCCAACGCGCCTCCTTTCTAGGTCGTCCAATTTTTCTTGTATCTGTCTAACGTCATGTCCTACCCTGGTTTCTAATACCGTGACTTTGTCGTCAAGTTTTTCGTCCAGTTGCGTCCTACCGTGCACATTTTCGTTTTGTATCGTCTCTAGAGTTTGTCCTAGATTTCTGTAGTTGGTCATATGTCTTTTGTCGCATGTTTGTATCTCTGTATTTAAATTCGACAACCCGCTAATCATCGTTTCTTCCACTGTGTCTACACGTGTCTTAATTTCCGTTCTTAGGTCCGTCCGTGTCGCGTTCAAATCTCCTTGAAATTGTACCCGTGTGTGTTCCAACTTGTCGTCAACCCTGTCTACTTGTTGTTGGACCTCTGTCCGCATGTCGTCCTTTACAATCTGTATTTGTGTTAGTAAATAGTCCTGCGTATAGTTCATTTTTGCCGTCAGTTCCGCGTGCGCCGTCCTAAACTCGTTCCTTAGCTCGTTATGTGTCTCTGTAATTCTATCTGTCAACTCTGTTTTAACGGTTCTTAGTTCCGTATGTGTCTCTGTAATTTTGTCTGTCAGTTCCGTATGTGATTCCGTAATTTTGTTTGTCAGTTCCTTATGTGATTCTTCAAATTTTTTTGTTAAATTCTTTTGTAGATCCGTGTGAGAAGTTTCCATTTTGTTAGTTAAATTCATCAGGAGTCGTATTATGTCCTGGTTCCCTGCAGTTTCTGTCTCCTTAACCTCCGGTACCGTCACCTGGTCCGTGTCCATGCTTGTCACCTCCAGCTCTGTCTGCCTCACGTCCGTCTCCTGTATGTCTCCCCCTGCGTCTAGCTCTATGTCTTGTGTCCCTAACTCCATTTCAACACCGTATATCCGTCCCGATCTCGTGATCCTTTTCGTGTCCGCGTCCGTCATCTCTGCTTCCTAGTTTTGAACTCGTTTTCTGTAAAATAATAGAAAAAACTACGGGCCCCACCTAATCTCGGGATCCCGTATTCTGCTGTCTTTCACTCTAATACTTTTCTAGCCTTTTTCTCGAGCCTCACGTTGGGTTTGCCACCTTCTTTTGGCTTTACAATTTTACTTTTTTTTTGTTTGTTTACTCCACCCCTCCACCCTTTTATTTTTATTTATAATAAATATATCTGATTATAAACTTTACTACTTTATTTATTTAAACAAAATTTGCTACACGACTTTTGTCGTCGTCCCTATTTTTAGTATTCAATAAATGACTGATATTCGAGGTGCTTTAGCAACGTTTGGTTGTTTATCTATTTACTGTTTACTATATATTATGCCTCGACTATATGAAACCTTAATCTCAGGGTGTTCACCTTACTCACCGTGAGTTCAATCGTGAGTAGATGTGCACTACTCAACCAAACTGCACACTTGATTGTTTTACCACTTTTTTAATGCACTGATTTGCTATATATGCCAAATTTTAACAGATCAAAGTTGCTTGGTGCCAAATTAATTTATGTATACTATTTATGACTTTAATTTTGACGTTTTAAGATATTCACGGTACTTACCTGAATTATACCGCGCTGAAGGTCTTCTTTTAAACTGCTGGCTCAAGATCGTATTCACCGTACGCACCTTCACAAGGATTCTCAATCGTAGTGCACTTGCGTATCGCCTCCAGGTGTTCTTAACCAATTTCGTTGACCCCAAATCTGAAATAATTTTACCCCAATTTAGAATTTAAAAAAAACCGTTGTATCTACTTCCCCTGCGTTAATTCTTCCTCGTAGTATACTGCTCTCCTGTTTCTCTACTTCGTATTCCAATCAATCCTCTCCTTGCTCAATCCAAATCAATCCAGCCGTCCTATTTTAAATCAATCCTTTCCTGCTATTCCTATAATATCCACACGATGTCCTTACTGCCGTTAATCTGCTCAAATCACTCCAAAAATTATCAATATCGTCGTTGCCTTCTATATCCACTCAAATCTCCTACTGCCGTTAAACCAAATCTTCCCAAATCCAACACCAATCTTGCTCAAACCTAAATAAATCGTCGCTTTTCCCGTCGCACTATTTAACCACTCCAACTCTTCTTTAATACTCGTTGCCTTTATACTCTCGATGCTTCTTATTACTTTCACTTTGACTAAATTAAACTCTTTAATTCACAAAAACTTTTATTTCAATAAATATTTGTACAACTTTTAACGCAGGTTTTGTAAAACACGTCTTTATCTGAATATAATCGAAATTAGAATCTTTTTTATTTATTTCGCTTAGCGATAAGATCAACAACCTTAGCTTACTTGAATTACAATACTAAAACATACAATATCCAATAACAATTCGTCTTTCTTTTCGTGTCCAAAATACCTTCACTACAGTCTTTATAATATTCTTAATTTCTACTATTGGTCCAAAACACTTCACAATTCTCCAATAACCTTTTATATTTCTATTCACTTTTAATTTTGATTTTACAATTCGTCCAAAAGTTGATTCTATTAAAAGAAAAGCCAAAATAATTTACACACGACCTGGACGCTTTGTTGGTTGCAGATATCCATAAATGCGTTCGGCTTTCCGACGGCAAATGTACTTTCACTGGCTCATAAAATATCAACTCAGTATAAAACCTTAAGTACCGTGCATTGTATCAACGTCATAAAGTCATGTTGTCTACCTTTTGGCACATATTTTTCAAACTAAATTGGTACATACTTTAGCATATGTAAAATACAGCAAAATATAGTTTTTTAAATTATTAGATCTGATATATTAACCCTGTTGTTTGGCATACTCCCCTATTAACACAAATCTACCCTTAGAAGCCTTGAACCCCCTTACATAATAATATATATATATATATATATATATATATATAATAAAAGACAGGTTATTTGCAGTCCGCAATAAGAAATTGTGTAGAACAATATATAAAATAAAATGTATCTGTAAACAAACTCTATGAAAATAATAGAGTCTATTGACGAATATAAATCGGGCTGGTAGTTATATAGCCATTAACAAAACATTAGCTTATTACTTCATAGGGGAGGAAACATCCACTGACCGACGGTTTCGGCTTTATTAAGCCTCCTCAGAGTGAAATAGTCTCCAAGAACCCTATGAAGTAATTGAAGCTATTATACTGGTATAATTTCGAAACAATCTCTGTACTATAGCAAAAGTAAATAAAACCGCCATCAGGTGATAAACATCAACACTACTAAGCGTGGAAGTACAAAAATTGAATCGAAACTACATAGTAATCCTACAGATGGCTATACAAGTACTTGTGGCCATTTGAGATTTGCGGAATGTTACAGCAAAATCTATTTGCAAACGTAACAAACCATCTATAGGATTACTATGTAGTTTCGATTCAATTTTTGTACTTCCACGCTTAGTAGTGTTGATGTTTATCACCTGATGGCGATTTTTTTTACTTTTGCCATAGTACAGAGATTGTTTCGAAATTATACTAGTATAATAGCTTCGATTACTTCATAGGGTTCTTGGAGACTATTTCACTCTGAGGAGGCTTAATAAAGCCGAAACCGTCGGTCAGTGGATGTTTCCTCTCCTATGAAGTAATAAGCTAATGTTTTGTTAATGGCTATATAACTACCAGCCCGATTTGTATTCGTCAATAGACTCTATTATTTTCATAGAGTTTGTTTACAGATACATCTTATTTTATATATATATATATATATATATATATATATATATATATATATTACTCATATTTAGACCAGGGTAGAGAATTATTTAATTACATCAAATAATTTTAATCACCGTGTATAAGGAATTTTATTAGATAATACGCTTTATTAAAAAAAACCGTGGAGAATAAAAATTCATTCGTTTCATTAAAAATAAGAGATTTAAATTATTTACAAGACGCTTTCTATAAAAAGAAGCAGTATTAAAATGCTCAACGTGTAATTTAATTATTCCGAGTAAAGAAACAAATGGAAATTACGTGCAAAATTTATATTAATTGATTCAAGTTTGGGTAACGAGTATTAAACAAAATGTACAGATAAAATTGAATATTTGATTAGGATTCACTAAAAATTAAAGGGTATTATTTTAATTGGAGTTAATTGAACCATTAGTAACATATAATATGTATAAAAGCTTGTAAAAACCCAATAATATTCAAATCGTAGAAGTGTTATTTAGAAGTATTATGTTTGAACACCTGCGTATTTTTAAAAGACACGTTCTGCGTAAATTTGGCAGATAACAAATGGTTACAGAGAATGTTGGAGAAACCGTCGCTTAATATTTACGGAAATGCTAATAAGGTGGGTTATTTCACAGTCCACATGGATTGAAAATAACCGATACTAAAGAATATCGATTAGTACCACTCAGAACAGGGTAGATAGAGACGGATAATATGCGCAAGACAGAGACACATATAGTAAAGGCGTGAGTTGAGCAACGTCACTGGGTTGCGATTGGTTGAAAATAAGAGGCAAACATGAGAGGTAAAATAACATTTCTGTATAAAATTAATTAGTTATTCCCAGACGTTGCGAGCCGTGTCGAAATTTCTGAGATTTAACTGGTGCGAGTGCAAATTTAATAAGAACCGACGCACGGGCGGTCGAGATGGGAACATAGTATGCGAAATTCTAGAAACTGGCCGTTTTGGGGACAAAACCGACAGACGGCTAACCATTATATATACCCGGGTTAATATGAGTTTGGCTCTCTTAGATTTTCGATTTGATTCAATGCGTTAAACAGTGCTCTTAGTTTTCCGATTTTGATTGAATAATTTAAACAGTTTGCTCGTATATTTTGGTGATTTAAAACAGTTTGTTCTTTATGTACTACGATGAAAGTAATTTAGTGCACTTAGAAAAGAAGATACAAGGTAATAAAGTCTAGTACCACTGTACCAATTATTCAAATTTGCAACGACAAATGAATACACAAAAGTAGGCAGTTTTGGCGTATAGCGTGAAAGAAGTATGAATTTCTTTGCTATTTTTCGGGGGTGTTAATAATTAAATGATTCGTAAACGTGTCTGGATCCACAAAACAAGGTTCAGATATACACAGATGAGTTCCGGAAAAGCCCTGAAACAACTTTAGATGAATAGTGGTGGAGAAAATTTTTAAAGGCGACCAGTAATCCGAGGACCTAAACATAACCCAGTTGGATTGGTGTGATTAACAGAGGACGATGTACATTGGAGCCACGAGTGCATTAACCTTCAGGTAACTTATGCTTTGTTGTTCGATTTTTGATGTTTTGGTGTGTGTTGAATAACTTTATAATTTATTTACTTAAAATGGACAGTAGTGAAATTGTACTAACAACAAATTTTTAATTTTAAGATGAAATTTTCTTGTTTAAGTAGAAAGGAGTATTTAGTATTTATGTTCTTGATTATGATGAAAATTTGGGTATGTCTTTGAGCTCAATTAGACGAACCTGGTTAATTAACGTAAAGGGGTGGGAGATGCTCCCTTTGTACTCAGACTCAGGTCTGCATATATTGTTATATTAATTGGTAGGCATCCTACAAGGACTTTAATTCTGGATGCAAATTAAAATGATAACAAATTTAATCTTGAAATTTTATGATACTGAAATTTATGCTGAAATTTAATTTTGAAATTTTAATGTATTATGAATATTGATGTAAATAGAGTTAAAGTTGATGTTTATAGTAGGAATGTATTTGTTTTTTTCTTGAATGAGGATGAAAGTTTTAATTAGGTGAGCAGCCGAGGCGGAAAAGAGTAAAGAGGCGATTAACAGAAGAAAGTCGACGGACCAGTTAATTTAAAAGGTTTCACAGCATTCTTGACGCCCAATTCGTGAGGCTCGATTCTAATAGATATGAGAGGATTCACAGCATTCTTGACGCCCAATTCGGGAGGCTCGATTCTAATACATGGTTTCACAGCATTCTATATATATATTGTAGTGGATTTAAAGGGTTAAATTTGGGTATTAACAATGCAATTTCAAACACCCTGTGCAGAGGAAGGAACATAATATTTACGTGCAAAATTTATTTCGTCTATTTAATTTAAATTAACAAGTATTGACATAATTTTATAATTAAGGATTAAAAGGTAGTAGGTTCGTAAAGAAAATCAGTTTTATAAGCCAATAGAAATTATTAAATAATTTAATTTAGTTTAATTCAACGGGTTATAACGTCAGAAAACGCATCAGAGCATGAAAAATCAATAATCCCAAGGCGAAAAGCTTTCTTAACAAACAAACAGACGTCGGTTGTATAAAATACTGTGAAATGTAAGCTCAGAGAAGTGTTATTTTACACGATCATTAATTGAACACGACTGCATGTTGGAAAGGTCATCTTCCGCTTATTTGTGAAGATAACAAGGCAAGCTTCAAGGAAATATTGTTCAACCGTCGGTGGTTTCGCATAAACGCTAACAAAAGTTTCCTAAAGAGCAGAAGAGATCAACAATCAATGATATGCTACAGAATGAGACGGGCATAAAAGCATTTTAGTAGGCACGTATTCGATCCACGTGGAGTCCATAAAGACGCGGGCAGCAATAACGATTTTCTACAACGCAAGCAAGGTTAGAACGCGACCTCAAATATGCATAAGACAGGAATAGAGATATTACAGGCGGAGTTTTAAGACGTCACTGAAATGTATGATTGGTCTAAATAGAGAGTTTTAGAACAGACGATGTTGACGCGGGAATACTTCAAGAAGTTTAAAACGGTTATACAAAATTTGCGGAAATATTAATTTCGATTAAGTATTTTGCGTAAAGTGTGGCCAAGGGGGCCTAGTTTTATAATATAAATACTCTGGAAGAATTAGGAGGGCTTTCTTTAATTTTGTATCGCTTAACAACGTATTATAATCAACTGATAAAGCTTGTGAGTATTAAAAATTTGTAACATTCAGTGAAATAGTATTAGATTTGTGACCTTATAGTTAGTAACGCAAGTATAATAGAGTGTAATTTAAATTTAACCGAGGTCCACGAATACTTCAACAAGCTCGTAAATTAAGAATGCAATAATAAACAAGTGTAATATACATGGATTTGGATGTTTGAATTGGTGTTAATTGGTAGCACGCGGTTCAGCTTAAACTGAGTTGTCATCTATAAATAGCTGGTAGATCAGCGCGTATAATCTCGAAGCCGAGGGGTTCAGGAATATAGAGCTTCTTCAACGGAGATGGACCTTTGACGCGTTTTCCAGGTAACGCATTTGAATTTGCTGTTTTTTTTTATAAACTGTTGAAATTATTTGTGATGTGTGAGTGAACTTTGATGGTTAATTTTGGTAATTTGACGTATTGAAAAAGATACGTATAACTGACTATTATTATGGTATTTTGGAATATAAAACAAAAGGTGTACGTAAAGCTTATTAATTTTCTTGATGAATTTAAATTTAATTATTAAGAGTACATGGGTTTATTAGGTTTGTAGTCATAGTATGCAAAGTGGAAAGCATACATTAATAAACTGGGTTATCATGAGCTCACCATACTCCAGGGTGCAGTAATAAATAAAGATAAGGTATTATTTGGGGCCCATTTACTCCTGTTGCATTAAATGTCTTTGAAATTTTAATTTTAAAAACAAGGACTTTACAAAGATAGTATTTATTGAGGTGTAACTAGAGCACCGAACTGTACATAACCATGAATTATTATTTGTAAATAGTGGTAAATAAATATTGTATGATTGTTGTATTATTTTGTGATTTTATTGAATGGTGTGTGAACGGTAAAGAGAATGATAGTGAATTTAGGTATCCGAGAGGAGGCACAGCTGAGCTAGCCAGGAAAGCTGCTGAAGAAATTAATTTGATGAAGTAGAATCCGGGTAAGAAAATTCTTGTAAAAATTTTATATTTTTGACAATTATTTTTTTTTACTCTGGCGAGGTTCGGAGCTTAAATTAGAAAATTGCACTGCAATTTATGAGGCCCAATCTGTGGGGCTCGAATGTTTTTTAGAAAGTACCAGTTCCTGTGACCAAAAGGCACATTCCACGGCAATATATATATATATATATATATATATATATATATATATATATTATATATATTACTGTGTAGGTCAAAGGTCAACGTGTGTAAATAGGCCAAGAAGGTATTTTTATAACGACCCTGTAGATAGAAAAGTAATAATTTATTGTTTACGCTTCAAATCAATCACTCTTTATAAAAAGTTCTGCTTGTTCTGAAACCTAAAATAAAACCTTCACATTTCAAAATTTATTAGTCATATACGAGGTTTATCAATAAATATGAATTTGGAGCAAGAGTAAAGTACTTTTATTTTTGATAATTTCGAAAATTGTTATTATAAAATGTTGTTCAGAATGAAAAATCACGTTCAAATATGCAAAATATCTATCGATTATAAAAAAAAAATTTTTAACTTTTCTAAAATAAAAATTTATTTAAGCTTACGTGTTATTTCAAAATAAACATACTGATATCATTTACAAAAAACTTTTATATATTACTAATCTTTCACCACTAATAAAAAAATTACTAAAACAACCTTTTGTAACTATAATAAATTCAAATACTAAGTCCATTGGAAACTTTTTTACTAAACTAAAAGAAAAAACAAATAAAGCTTTATGTAGCAATTTAGTGTATAAAATTCAATGTGAATGCAAAGCTTCCTACGTAGGCCAAACCAAACAGTGGCTCCGAAATCGCATGACACAACACAAAAGTGATGCAAAATTAGGAAAAACTTCTTGTTCTCTTTCTATACATTTATACAATACAAAACACAAAGTCAATTATGATAATGTAAAAATTTTAGATATAGAAAGCAATTACAAAAAAAGACTTTTCTTAGAATCATTTCATATAAACCAAGAACAAAATTCCATCAATCACAAAGAAGACATCAATAATTTACATACAGTTTACTCATACCTATACACTTTTAATTCAAAAAATATACTAACTATAATGATATTGCTTACACACAGAATTCTATTTAATTTAAGTCAAAAGTCAACCTGTTTACTACACCTGTAAAATATATGATTTTAAAATCTAACTATTTTTATGCAACCCACCATACAAAAATTTTTACAAATAAACCACATACTACTATTTAAATAAAAAATATAATCAAATAGTGTCATAATTTGTTGTTTGATGTCATCCTTGATCCTACATTTTGTCAAATAAGTGAACTGACATTTCATTCAAAATTAATTTTAATTCTTAATCAGTAATATGACAAGCTTCCTTCTGTTACTTTTATTATGGGTGAATACATAAAATAATTTTATCAAGTAATAAGTAAGTTAAACATCTATTACCTGTTATATGAATTACCTATTTATATACTTTTTCATGTAGATCGATGATTAAGGTGTAAATTATCACCGAAACGTACGATTTAATACAAATGATACACATTTAATGTTTTGTGTTTAATTTATGAGCGACTTTATCCCAAGAACCAAAAAACAAAATCTTTTCTATATATATATATATATATATATATTGCTGTGACACGGCCGGCTCACATTGTGTGTGTGTGTGTGTGTGTGTGTGTCGCTAATTACTATGGTATACCTATGGGTTGTGAGCTACAAATTAATGCTGTGATTTAGGTAGAGCGAATTGTATTAATAAGGATGCAAATATGAAATTACTATTTTACCGCGTCCTTTTCCTTGTCTGGTTAACTAAACAGAAATTATGCTGTGGAATTTACGAAAATGACACGAAACATAGAAATTTCAATAAACATATATGAATTCAGAAACATTTCCTTTTATACACATTATCTATAGAATCTCTTACATTCAACAAATTTAAATAATGCTTATAAAACTAACAATTTACAACATAAACTTGGACAGAAAATCTTACGTAACCCTTATTAATAAGTACAAAAACTCAAATATCTCCTCTGTAAGGTGCAAAATCCTCTTTGATTTGTATGTGGATAATTTACAGATCCTGTATTACCCCGTTTGTCAGTGTAATTAGCCAACGACGCTCCACAAATAATTTAGTAAATGTCAATCTAAAAATTTTGTTGACAGAATTGTTCTTTTACAAATAATTTTTAAAAATTGAGAACTTATTCTAACTTAACTTACTAATATTTAAATATCCTTATAAGTTACAAGAAAGACAAATGTTGCTTGCTGTTTTATTGCCAAATAGCGCTTATCAAAATGTCATTTCCATCATAATTAAGTGCACTAAATACTTCCTGGTATCATTTAAAATCTCCATTTGACGTTATACTACCAGTTTGCAAAGTTTATTTATTTTTAATCAATTAAAATCAGCAATTGTGATCTTGTACAAAGATTATTTATATTTTTATGATAAAGCTTTAATATATTTCATCAAAGACTTATGTTTGATAACTTCTATGTTACTTGTAGAATGCCGATGAAATAGATTGCAAATTATTTGAAACGTATTTGTTTCATGTTGTAAAATAAATTAAATTAGAAACTTTGCTCGAATCTCATGTTGCCTGACTTAAGAAAGAATGTCCGACTGAATGAATTCCTTCTTAACTACACCTGGCTTATATACAAAAATGTAAATAAGTCTTTTTTCCATTCAATTTTAGATTTATTTCGAAGAATGGCACATTCTGAATGATGTAATATTTATGCGGATTTTGCATTTTAATGAGCTAATTCAGTGCGGCTATTGTGGTCGTAAAATCTTTCCTTCTTTTCTAATGCACGTAGTCAATGGTCGCTGTCTCCTTTTCTCTGTAAAGCATAAAGCTATTAAAATCGTTATCTGTTTTATTTTATGGCCTTCTTGATAGTAGCGTTTCTTTGAATTAGAACGTTCATTCATTTATGGGAAATAATTAGGTATTCCTAGCGTATTTACAGATGATTTTTGACTTTACCGGAGACTCTCGAAATTGTAGTTTATTTAGGCAAATAAATATGGTATTTTCATTTTGGATTAAATGATATATCTACACACGGAAATATATCTGGTATTTCAGAAGTACATGCGACTTATTTTTAGTCTGAAAAATGTCTACACACTGATTCTAATTAATGGCAGCTTTGCTCTTATACTTTGTAAATGCAATAAATTGATATCGGTTTTATGGTTAATGAAACGTGTTGTAGCGAATATTTACACACAAAACGGAAATAAGCTTTACTTTATAAATGCGTCTAGTTGATGAAATTAACCTTCCAGTAAATACAGCGTATTAGGTTTACAATCAATAACGCTTATTGTTATCCGCAACTCTCTTTTTTTGGAATAGTGACTTTGATGTTAGGTTTGAAATCTATGAGTATTTCGCCTGTCTCATACATATAACTTACAAGCTGCAAAAGACGTTCTGTTATTGCTTGTCCAGCGGCTTTTAGAGTTTCTGCTTGCACCTTATCTGTACCCGGTGCCTTACCATTTGTTAGGTCTTTTGATTTTAATTCAAACTGAGCTCTAAGTATAAAATATCCCAATTCATCGTTTTCAATATTTGATTCTTGTTCTAGTGCTGCTAATTCCTCACCTGTATTTAAATTCTGTATATATTCTTGCCATCTAACTACTTTCTCTATATTTTCTATAATGTTGTCTCCTTCCGCGCTCCTTGTATTTTTTTCAAAACGATTTTATATCTCTGAAATTCATTCTAATTAGTTTGGATGTTTCGTTTGTCTTTTCTATTTCGATCCTAGTTTGTACCTCTTTGTACTTTTCATCAATCCGTTGCTCTTTAGTTTTCTTGCATTTTATGGCTTTGTATCTGTTTTCCAACTTCGTCCGGTCTGTTTTTTTATTTTTGTTTTTCTTCTATTAAATTAAGGATATCTTTTGTTAGCCATGGTGTAACGTGCATTTTTAGCTTAACATTTTACGCTTTTTCCCAATTAGTAAATACATTTCTGTAACTACTATTTCTATATTTTATATTTATTAACTCCTTAGTCGAATGCGTCGTATTATAATGAGTGGATTGCATCGTCCTTGTCTTGCCGTTCGTATAGATTTTGTTCCTTATGTGGATATACAAGTCTAGATAATAGACGATAAGAAGTGGTAATAGCAACGAGTTGAATAAACAGATGATGAGTAGTTGTAGTTTGTTCTTGTTTCCTATATATTAATTACGTTTAAAATACTGTTTCTTCGAATTGTTCATGAACAAGCACGGCACGATTTTAGTTGTTTGTCTTGTGAAATAAAAGTTGTATATTAACTGTAGTAAGTGTAGTTCTAATTCCATTTGAAGGAAGTATGCTTTATAGGCGAACGTATTTACTCGACCGCACGTGTTTTACGGAAAATCGACGGACGGTTTTAGTAATACGCGTTGATTTACTAATTGTGTTTTTTTTGTTGATTTTCTGTTGGAAATAAAAGTGGCGGAACTTGTTGGACTCGACCTGCACGCGTGTTGTGCGGAGCATTTGACGGACTTGCTTAGTGTTTGCACGTGCTTTATTGATTGTGTTTTTTTAGTTGATTTGTCTTTTTATATTTGAACTGTGTGTGCGATCTAGTTTTCGTGGTCTTTTTTTTATCAGAGTAGTGCATACTTTGGATTATCCAAACACAGTTTTAAGCTTGAGTGTTTCTAAAAAAAATGATGATACAGTTGTAGCAGGTTTAGTAGATGGGCTGGTTTGCATTAGTCGACGTGAAGATCAGATTTCCAAAAAAAAATCTGGAAAAAAAAGGTTGCTTCTTATAAACATGTATCTCATTCACATGTAAAGACAGTTGATACTGTAGTTTCTGAATTTTCTAACCCCAAAGAATCTAAAATAGATCTTTGTTTGCGCAAATTTCGTTATTCAAAAGCATTAGATGTTTCTTTGTTACCATAGGTAGCAAATAAAACACCTCGCGTTACTGCTAGTTTAATGCATTACATCGTGCCTTGAAAGCCCGTGATTCTAAATTTTTATTACTATTTTTTTTTCGATTTGTGTTACAAAATATTTCGAAATTATTGTCTCAGGAAATAGAATTAACAAGAAATTCATCAATGCAACATAGTTCCATCAGCATGATAATGTCTGCTGCTAACACCAGTGAAATACGTAGGTGTGATTAGTGTAAAGTGTAAGAAATTCCATCAACACCCTCACAGTCAAGGGTGAAGTGCTTCGTTAGTACAGGGCATCGTGAATCCCACACTTCAATTGCAAGGAAGCGTTACTGAAGGACTTTTTGTAAGTTGAACTATTTCCTACTTGTTCTTACTTTAAATATCCATCCGTTGTTTTGCCATATCTTTGTCGTTCTGATACCTTTTACAATAGAATTGCATGCTATTAAGAAACAAAAAAAAAAGAGAAACAAAACAAATTAGTTTGAGTAATTTGAATATTTGGACAGGAAAGAAAAAAAAATCAATGCTACTGGATTGCTCATATCAATTGTGTCTTATCTATTTATCTTTTGTTAACATTTTGTCTGATTTATGTTTAATTGGTGTGTGAGGAAACGTTTCTGCTACTCCCCAATATTACCTCACTTTGTACTAAAAATTCTTGTATTGCTTTTACCGTTGTTATATTATATAGATTATCCAAACAGTTTTTTTTACATTCTACAAAGTACTGAACAATCTATGCTCGATCAGCATGCTATGCTTTTTGTTTATTTCAGGTTTGCAGAACTAATTTTTTTTTATTGCAGGCTTACTATTCTAATTTTTTTTATTGCAGGTATTGTTACTAACTCCTTACAGCCGCGTACATTATATGTTGGTCTGCTTTCTACAACCCCCTCTAATCTCCGATTGAGCCCGGTCATTTTTTTGATTTTCTTTGTGTTACGCACGGCTACGAGCCAACATAGCATAAATTTGGCGCCAACGTGGCTGCCTCGATAAACGTAACAATGGATTTTTCTTTTCTTTATGTGTATACCCCAGAATATCTCTGGCCGACATGTCTAAGCTTGGTCTAATGTTATTCTATTCTGATTTTACTTCCTCAGCATTAGAAATTTTCCCGACATCTTTCAGTAATTTGTTTAATTTTTGTCAAATCTTTGTGTGTATCTTTTTCTTTTAGTTTTTCAAACTCAAAGTGTCTTTTTCCATTCCTTTTTCTCAAATTTTTAAATTTAGTAGCGGCTTTTAGAATTACAATGTTGTGGGCAGTGTCTATATCTGCTTCTGGGTAGCTTCTACAGTCTTTTACTTGATTCCTAAACCGTTGTCTAACAAGAATGCAATCTACTCGATATCTTCCTGTATCTCCTGGCGTCTTCCACAGATATCATCTTTTAGCATGATATTGAAATAATGTGTTTAAGATGATTAAATTGTTTTTATTGCAAAATTCTACCAACCTATTTCCCCTCTTGTTTCTCGTGTCTAGACCACTATCGCTCTTTCCCTACCTTCACATACTACTGCCTTAAAATCTCCCGTAATTATTAAATTTTCATTCCCTTTATGTATATTAGTAGGTCTGTGATAACTTTGTAGATCGCTTCTAGCTCTTCTTCGCTGTAGCTAGAGGTGGGCATGTATACTTGTATTATTACTGTATTCACCGGTTTAGATTTTAATCTAAGCATGAGTAGTCTTTCGTTTTTTTGTAGGTAGTTTTCTACACATTGTCCTATCTTTTCTTTTATAACTATTCCCACACCCAAATTTCCTTCTTCTGATCCTGTGTTAATTACCCTAAAGTCTCCACTTCTAAAATGCACCGCCACTGGCCATACAACTTAGCTGATCCTTTCTATGTTTAATGCTAACCTATCCCTTTCAATTTTCATGCTCTTTAGCTTACCTATTTGCTTCATACTTTTAACATTTCCGCTCCAACTCGCAGAATGTTCCCGACTCGTTCTCTAACCTTTCCAATCACATTCTCCTATGTAGTCCGTTCTCGGAGATCAGAATGGAGGACTATTTTAAATACTACGGCCAAGGTCCCTGGTTCGAACCCCGACAGGGTCGCTTGAAAAAATGTTCGGCAAGTATTTTTCACAGAAATACGCCCTCTTTCGGATGAGAGGTAAAATGGAGGTCCCGTGTGTGAGCGTTGTCACGCACATTAAAGATCCATACCTTGCTTGGAACAGCAAGGCTTCCCCAAAATTCAAAATTTTTCAGGTAAAAAGAATTTGCTTCCTAGCCAATGTAGTACCTTCGGGTGGAGCATTGGAAAAATCACATGTAGGACTAGTTTAACTACTGATTTTTTTACCCCAGGGGATGTCATCATCATAAGTAACAATTTAAGTACACTGTATACTTGGGGGTAATGGGGTGGTTTTCCATTGCCTTCTAATCGCAGTAGTGCGTGTTAGAATGCCATACCGACCCGTATTGTCTCTGCCTGTCTAAGTACCGAAACAGCCGCTGTCCTCTTCCGGGGATCTGTCTTAGTCTAGTTCCTCACTAAAGACCCCACTAATTTGGTGATTTTTAGGCCTTAGCGGTTATTACCGAAAATTCATTAAAGGTTATGCTCAAATAACAAAGCCCCTAACCAATTGTTTAAAAAAGGGAAACAAAATTGTACATACGCCAGAATTTATCAAAGCAGTAGATAAAATCAAAAGCATTTTAACAAATCACCCCGTATTAGAATACCCAGACTTTTCGAAACCATTCGTATTAACAACGGACGCATCAAATGTAGCCTTAGGCGCAGTATTAAGCCAAGGAACAGTAGATAACGATAAACCCATCAGTTACGCATCCAGGACTCTCAACGAAACAGAGCAACGATACAGTACGATAGAGAAAGAATTGTTAGCCATAATTTGGGCAACAAAGTATTTTAGACCGTACCTATACGGACGGAAATTTTACATTTACACCGATCATAGACCATTAGTATGGCTATGCAAACTCAAAGAACCCAACTCGAAATTACAAAGATGGAGAATCAGACTAGAAGAATATGAGTATGAGATCATATACAAAAAGGGAATTTACAACAATAACGCAGACGCTTTAAGTAGAATCCAACTTAACGCACTAGAGACAGAATCAGTAATAGGAAACGTAGACGAGACCGAAATCAGAGAAGACCCAGAAGAAATGGAAACCATACATTCGACACAAAATGACGAACCGGAAACCGCAATTAAAATTTTAAACAAAGCTATAGACATGAAGCCCAATCAATTTATAATCACAGAAGTTTTAAACAACCCCAACCCTGTAAAATATACGAAAGTAGATAATAAGAAAATTTACCAAGTTCAAATAACCAAAGACGACAATGAATCACAGATAATTAAAATTCTAAAGGAATACACCCCCGAGAAAAAACGATTTTACTTTTACTTTAACACGGAAAACTTGTACAAACAATTTTCAGAAATATATGTAAAAATATTCAACAATTCTGGCCCCGAACTTATAAGATGCACAAGAAAACTAATAACATTAGACGACCCTGACGAAATAAACGATGTGATAAGAAATCAACACGAAGGAAAGACCAACCATCGAGAAATAAACGAAACCCTAAAGCAAATCATGAGACGTTACTATTTCAAAGACATGAAAGAATTAACTACAGACTTTATCAATCAGTGTGAATTATGTGATAAAGCCAAATATGACAGAAAACCCCTAAAGATACCCTTAATGTTGACCAAAACACCAGACAAACCTTTTCAAAAATTACATGCAGATACTCTAGTAGTAGAAGTACAAAGTTACCTAACAATCGTGGACGCATTTACAAAAATAGGCCAAGCAATACCAATCACTTCTAAAAATAGTATAGACGTAACTCAAGGATTTCTACACTATTTTACATTTTACGGAACGCCCGAAACAATAACGTTAGACAACGGAAGCGAATTCAAAAACGAAACAATTCAAAACTCTTTGGAACTACACAAAATAAAAATTCACTTTATAACGGAGAACCACCCTGAATCCAACGGACTAATCGAACGACTATATTCAACCCTATTAGAACAGGTCAGATTATTAAGAATCAATTACAAGAAAGAACACATATCTAACTTAATGTCATACGCATTAATCGCGTACAATAACACAATTCATTCATCGACAAATTTTACACCCTTAGAACTAACCTTAGGACACTCAGATTCACGCAACCCGTACGATATACATTATAACAAGGAAATCTATCAGCAATACGCCAAAGATCACAAAGAGAAACTAAAAGTTACTTATGACAAAGTAAAGGACAAGATAGATTACGACAAAGAACGCATTACCACGACCCGTAATAAAAACTCAGACATAAACAAATTTTCCATAGGACAAACCGTATTCGACAAAAAATTACAAAAGCAAAAGACACAAAACGGCACCGAGAAATCTAGGCACCTTTAAAATCAAACGCATATCCGACAAAAACGTAGCCGCAATAGACGACGGCAAGACAACAAAATATGTTCACCTTAAAAATTTAAGACACCCTGTACTTTCAGATGGACAATCATCACCCTTACCGTCAACCTCCACCCAGGTAGAACGGACACAGAAATCATAATTGAAGACATAAAGAACAACCCCGGTATACTACCAATAAAATTAGGCAGTATGCAGAGCACTATAGATTATTGGACCTTTGCACAAAAATTCGATTTAACCAAGCTGAAACAAGAATTTCAAATATTCAAAAATAATTACTTTCGACTAAAACAATCAATGGACACAACAAAATTCGGAAAAGAATACGCAATAGAAATGATGAACTACGACAGTATAACAGAAAGCATTTTGAAAAATATCGAAGACAAATTTAATCGACTAATACCTACAGAACAAATGACGAGAAGAAAAAGAGGACTAATCAATGGATTAGGAAACCTAATCAAAGCAATTACCGGCAATTTAGATAATCAAGACGCAGAACGCTATGACAACGCGATACAACAATTAATAGAAAACCAAAACGACATCAAAACCATAATTAGTAACCAAATATCGTTAACTCAATCAACGATCATCAAATTTAATGAAACCCTAAGAAAATTAGTTAGAAATCAAGATAGTATAGCCAATCGAATAGAAACCTTAAAAAATAACATGCGAACTACCATATTAGGCATGCGAGATTTAATCAGATTCAATACGATATACAACCAGATAATATCAACCCTAACTTTAATTCAACAAATCCTGGCAACATTAGAAAACGCAGTAACCTTTGCAAAATTAAATACCCTACATTCAAGTATAATAGAACCAATTGATCTATTAAAAGAATTATTGAGAATAAAATCTTTTATAACTAATAGTAAATTACCTTTCGATGTAATAGAATCAAACATTTTAATATTTGAAAAAATAGCCATAGTTAAAGGCTATGTAAAAAACAGCGATATAACATTTTTTATAGAAATACCAATAGTAGAGATTAACAATTACAATTATTATCACTTATTTGCTTTTCCACTGAAAATGACTAGCACATACCAAGTTATTATTCCAAAAACCAAATTCCTATCCTTAAATGAACAAAGATATGGTTATACGAACGAAAAATGTAATGAAGTCACACCCAATCAATACCTATGCCAATCATTGACAACAACAACAATTCAAGAAGACAGCCCTTGCGAAGTACAACTACTAAAATTCACCAATCACTATGAAAATTGTGAAGCCAAACCTGTACAAATCACCAACGTGAAAATTCAGAAAGTAACGGAAAACAAATGGATAGCCATTTAGTAATGGGGTGGTTTTCCATTGCCTTCTAATCGCAGTAGTGCGTGTTAGAATGCCATACCGACCCGTATTGTCTCTGCCTGTCTAAGTACCAAAACAGCCGCTGTCCTCTTCCCTGGATCTGTCTTAGTCTAGTTCCTCACTAAAGACCCCACTAATTTGGTTAAACATATAGTTCGGCTCTTTAGATCATCGGAGCTCTTAAGCCGTTCCACCTGTTCTATTAATCTAGAACTACTTCATGGTGCAGGTCCCGTTCAGAACAGATTAGTTTCATTAAATAAAAAAAATGTAGCCATGAAAGGCGAATATTTTGAGACGCAATAAAGCGATTTCAATAACGTCATGTTTTTTGTTTGTTTACGTATTTTAGCAGAATTCCTTGTAATACAAAAAGTTTTAACTTATCACTCAGAGTAGGTATTTCTCCACTGACGACAAACTTAAAATATAATTTAGAAAATATGCAACAGATTATGAAACGTTTAGATATAAAATTTACGTCGTATTATACTTGTAATCTCTGACAAAGTGCAACGATTAATGAAACGTTAGCTAAAAGAGTTGTTAGTAATAAAAAATTTGGTAATCAATTTAATTTGTTTTATTGTTTATCTTTATGGTCAGTTTGTTTTTCAGGAGTTACGATTAATCACTTAATCTGCGCTTTCTTCTAGGAGATATTTATTATCTGCGAACGTAACCAATTGACCGCTGAGAATTTAATTAACAATTTAAATAAAACAAAACTATTTTAGATTCTGTGATTGATACGAAGTACCGTGATTTCAGGTAGTCGTATATCAATGACTGCCAACTACTTGTATATAAGATAAATCAATTTGAATGATTTGACGTTTGTATTTAAATAACACGTAAGCTTTTCATTAGATCGATGTATCAAAATACTTTCAAAATGTAGTACATTGTTATGCAAAGACTTTATGAGTGGCTTTCTCAGGGCTGGACATTGCCTGTTCCGTTGTCCGTACAATTGTAAAAGTTGCGCCGCTGGGAAACAGAAAAAAAGTGGTGTAGCTATAAATGTTTTTGAAGACCAAAGCTTATATTTACAGTTTAATAAAACACCAAAGACTTTAAATACAAACAACTTTATCATTAGGAAACATTTAAAAAATGGAACAGCGTTTAACTAACATAAATAATCTAAATTTATTTTTTAGGGTTCCGTACTTTATAAGGTATAGTAGTATTATTTTCTCATGGCGGATGACCTTGAAAAAACCTGCGCGAGGAGGAGCTATATTAATAATCAAAATAAAAAAGTGAGACTAGAAAACATCGACTGCTTGCACGTCCAGTGTTGCCATAGCAAAAATTGTCGAGCAACCAAGGAATGTGTTTTAAATAGTTTTATGTTGATTTTTGCTCTTCTATAAAAATGATCTGAGCTTATTGTTAGATGTGATACCCCAGATTATTGATTGATTGGATCAGTGTACACAAGATATTTTATCACTTATAGTCACTAGTAGAACAAAAACAAAACAAAACAAAACAAAAACAATTTTTAATTAATACCAAAAGGTGTTTATATAATTTGTTATATTAATATTATTATAAATTGCATCTCGTGCTTTATTTTAATGGATCATAGAATCAACAATTCAGTGCTGTAGAATTGAAGGAAGAGGAACAGTTATAGTATGAAAAGAAAAATAATTAAGGTTTGCATCTTGTCAGGTTATATATTTTTTACATAACCTCATTTATAGTTTAGAAATATTTGCTAAATTAATATATTTTTTACGCACTTCATCGATAATCTAGCTATAAAATAATTCCTTGAATAATTAATAATCTTAACCTTTCTGATTAAACAAAAGCAATATTGCTTATACGACTGAAGTTAGATATACTACACCGGCCTGATCAGGTGCTGTTGATATTATAATCATAGATTATTTAAATCGTCAAGCCTGCATAATGTCGTCGAATGTGGAATTCAGATCCGATCGAGTAGTACAATCCACTTGTTTTAATGGATTGAATGGAGACGCTGCATCGGATCGAAAACTGGTTTATGTCGCCAAACTGAAGCGGATTAACACGATCGGATAGAAGCGCCGAGATAAATACAGTCAATAAGAATCCCTTTTGGAGACAAAGAATGGACATGCTTAAGGGCGCGATAGCATCCCTCTATTGTCATAACACGAACTAATTTTAAAATAGCCGCCTTTGTGGTATAGCTTACGCATGATAGAGGAAACTACTTTATTTTAACTTTAGTAGTTTAGTGGTTCGTTTCCAAGTTAGGCAAATAACGGTTGCTAGAATACGGTACGATGCTGGTTTATTTTCTCTATTCCTGTAACAATTCGTCGTAAATGACGTTCAGCGATTTCAAAGTTGTTGCACAGCAAGCAAAGGGTTAGATACATAGTGCATTCTAATAATAGCCAAGGTCGTTTGCCGAAACAAATTTGTATTGTATGGTATTATTTCATGTATGTGCATATGGTATTCGCTAATTTTTATTTATGAATGTGTAGTTTATTGTTCATAGAGTGACATTTCGTTATTATTATAAACAAACATTTAATGCTTCATTTAGTGTGGGTGTAATTGCACTTGGGGGTAAGTATATTCTAAAATTCTTATACTTTGTGGATAGACAGATAAGTAATGGACAAAATTAATTATATACTTCATTCGATTTTGAAATGCGTGTTCAAATATTGACATTAATTTTTGTAGATTTGATTTAGTCGAGCAACTACTGTCTTCTTGAATAAATAAATTATTTGTTTTGCATACACTATTTTATCAAAAATATTCATTATTTAATTTATGACACCGAATGGTGAAAATGACAGAACTGAGTACACTAACTTTTTTTGTCCTATATAAATCAGTTTATAAACGACATAAACCCTATTTATAATTTAAGCAGTCCCCTAAAAATGTCCTATCATGTTGTGATTATTTAGGGTACCAAAACTTTAAAAATCCTTTTAAAATTTATTGAGATCCAGCCTAATAGATTTTGCAAAATCTTACTTTTAAGAAAAAACAATGTTTTGAAATTTCTGGCAAAAATATAACTATTACTAAT
Organism: Platerodrilus igneus; assembly: GCA_036346225.1. Lineage (NCBI taxonomy): Eukaryota > Metazoa > Arthropoda > Insecta > Coleoptera > Lycidae > Platerodrilus > Platerodrilus igneus. The sequence goes on from JARFIW010000318.1 coordinate 13,493,887, forward strand.
AACATGAAAAGTCGTTAGATTTCAAATTTTTCTTACAATTATACACCAATTTATGAGAATTACAGTCGATTACTTTTCTTTTCAAAACTTAAATAAGAAAACACCTATTTCTAAAAAATTTGAAATAATGTCCTAGGACAAAATGTTCAACCGATTCTAAAAATGTACAAAACTATAGGGCGTCTAGTTTATACAGTACTTTTCACTTCTAGTCAGACCGTAAATAATTTAAAATTCACAATTATTTTAAAAAATTTGTACTCCCGCTTTGTCTTGTACAAGCCTTTCAAATCTCAAATATATATCTGAAATACGAAAAAAGTTACAGTATACTTACTTCCTGTTGTCGCCTGGTGTAAAGTTTCTTTTATTTACGTATTTACATTTTTCAGATGGGTAAATATAAGAAGGTGTATAACCAAAATCCAGGTGGTACCAGAAAATGATCGTCCAAGTCTAAAGCAGCCCGCTTAAGATGGCTGAAAATGCAACAATTACCGTTGTAAGTTATAATACATTCAGTAGTGTAGCTAGGATATCTTTTTGTGGCTGTTTATTTTGGAATATAAAATCCAAAAACAATGAAAGTATACCTATTTAAATGTCGCATATTCACCCACAAGAATTATACATTCTTCAGATGCCTTGAGAATAGAAAACCACAAATTACCCGACTCTCCACTTTGACTATTTGGAATTTATAAATATGATAATGCAAACTAAAAATATAAGTGTTTTCGCATTCTTCATAGAACTAAGTTAGTGTGATTACCCTGAAATTATGACGTAGAAAAAAATTACTTAGTATTTTCTCAATGAATAGTTTTTAATGTACGTCAGAATAGCACATCTGTACTGTACTGTACTCATCAAATTTGTAGGGTACATACATAACAATAACATTTACGTTTTTACCTCGTTGAATTTTTGATAGCTGTGTTTTACAAAATATTATTAATTTTTTTCTAAAATTCTATAGGATTTCATAAGCTTTAGATTGTTTTTGACAACAATGCGAAGAATTTTTGTGCTATTTTGAACAAAGTAAGCTCTCGGATGTGTCACATGATTTTTATATAATTATTAAGTAGTGACACTAAAAATGAGTAATTTTGCCTCACCTGCAAACAATGGTTCAAGCCTTCTAACTACACTGATTATGCCCATTACATTATAATTTCACAAATACACATATTAATTAGATGTCATAATAAAACCCTAACTTTTTCAGTTTGAAATCCACATCAGATAATTTAGACAAGCCTGACCCATCAGGTTTGCAAAGATTACCTGAGGTAGTTAGTAATCCAAGTACTTTATCTGAAGAAACTTCCGAGCCAGAAACAATGAAGTCGCAGACTGAGACAGAGTATGCTAATTTGTATAAATAATCTAAATTATTATATCATTGTATTTCATATTTAGAGAACTGTGAAAAATCAACCGAGGAAAGGTCACATACACTTTCAGATAATTGGTCATTTATACCAGAAGCAGACTATAATAGGTAATACATTGTTATTTGTATTTCATATCCATGTCGGAAACTATGTATAGGTTGGAAATTTATCTACAGGGTGATACATTTAGTATGTCAAAATTAGCTATAAATACAGTGTGTACAGTATAAAATGCAGTACATGGGGATCTTGTAAACTGTGGGAGATACGATCTTGGTTAAATGGGACAAAAGTTGCATAATCATGAGGGTATCTCAGAACGGTTTTCAAATTTCAAAAATTTTTCATAGGTTACTAGATAGAGGCAAAAAACACAAAATTGACGATTTCTTTATTTTCTCGTAGTTAGTCTACTAATTGAAATAGAATGTTCAAATTTGGTACAACATGGTAATTCCCCATTGCGCTTCACATTTTCAACTTAGATTTTGTCTAGGGCATCTACATTTTGCGTGACGATGTTCAACTTTTTATTTTTAAATAGCCGCCATATTGGACCAACTACTGCTACGACCAAAACATAATTATGTGATTTTTAGTGTTTTGATTCAATCAAACATAGCCATGTTATACTTCTTTGGAAAGGGTTTTTTGTCAGCATTTCAAAAATGTAAAAATCCAATATGGCGGCTATTTAAAAATAAAAAGTTGAACATCGTCACGCAAAATCTAGATGCCCTAGACAAAACCTAAGTTGAAAATGTGAAGCGCAATGGGGAATTACTAACTACGAGCAAATAAAAAAATCGTCAATTTTGTGTTTTTTGCCTCTATCTAGTAACCTAGGAAAATTTTTTGAAATTTGATAACCGTTCTGAGATGCCCTCATGATTATGCAACTTTTGTCCCATTTAACCAAGATCGTATCTCCTAAAGTTTCCAAGATGTACTGCATTTTATACTGTACACACTGTATATATATATATATATATATATATATATATATATAATTATGAACACCCTGTAGATATGAAACAATTTTTAAAATAATGCAGCCTAAAATTTGTGTAAATTGCTTTTTTTTTATAATTTCTACAATAAATAAGCGATATATTAAACTTTGTCACACTAATGTGTTGTCCTGTATATATGCTAAATTTTGGGTTCCTAAAAAATCTAATTTTTTGTTTTGTTTTTCAGAATAGAGGCTCGTGAATTATATTTCGAGATAAATCACTCTTATAAAGAACTAACTGTTAGTGGAAACCACATTGTGAATTTGCAATATGTATTAAGTTGGTCCATAGATCTGCAATACCGACATTCCCAAATTTGTACTAGTGGAAAACTATATCTGAAAGAGGAATGTAACAGAGGATTAGGTCTAGTAAGCTGCCTTATGTTTGCATGTACAATGTGTGATAAGATATACAAGCATTACACTGTAGATGTTTCGGAAAAATCAAAAATTAATTATGGATTTGTTTGGAGTACTCTGGCAACTAGCAGTACACATGGCCATTCTCAGAAACTATTTTCAGTTATGGATATACCTCCCATGACACTCTACCAATTTAAAAAAATTGAAGCTGAATTAGGCGCTGTAAGAAAATCTAATTGTTTAATATCTTACTTGACAGTTTGCTTAGGTATGGAAGGACAATCTTATGAAAGATTTGGAAGAAAATGGAAAAGTAGAGTTAGAGTTGAGACAAAACCTTGATGTCGATGCAAATGGAAATCCTGTCAAATCCTGTTAGCGATAGATAGATTAGATGTTAAACGGACATATGACTTTAATTATTCATTGCGGTTGGCGACTTTTGTTGATGAGAAAGTCGCTGGGTTACTTATTAGTGTTAAATACAGAGAAACTTCATTCACAAAGTAGATTTGGAACAATTTTCTATCTGAACATATTTTTTCATGATATATTTCTAGATTCGGAAAATTGGTACTTGTGGAGTAGCGATCAGGTGAGGTGTCTATTGTACTTCGAAATTGGATCACGCCTATGAAAAAGAAGGTATATTGGCCCCTTTACAAGGAGCAAACCAAATATGATCAAACGTTGAAAGACGATAAGGAATATAATGAATCCACTTGGATACTACATCCTGTGAAACGATGTATGTACGAGACAGATGCTGAATATTAATACAACTTGTAGAACATCATCAACAACGATACCATACAGTTAGTGCAAATGTAAATGCCACACTGTCTTTATTTACTGAAAAAAATTTTAATTTACATTCGTACAGCATTGTAACCTCTAGTAATTTAAATTCCTGTAGCATAGTTGGTAATAAGTAACAGGTATATAGTAGTTATAGTTTACTAAGCATGCAGCACATTATACTTAAGTTGCTGATTGTTAGAATACGATAATTTGTTACGTTGGAGATAGCCTCTTTTGCATTTTTTCTTTTTTGCTCCATTTTTATTTAGCTACGAGTGCTTTAATTTTTTGTATTTGTTTTGTTTAAATTAAATTAAAGTAAATTAAATAGTTCTATTAGGCCAGTATAGTTTTTTATAAATGAAAATTGCTCATTTAAATGTGCATTTTTTGTTGCATAGTTTCAATGATTTCATCAATTTAATAGATGAAAACCGTTTTGATTTGGTTGGTGTCTCTGAAAGATGGCTTACTTCATACGTCCCCAATACCTCTGTCAATATAAATAGGTATAATTTTTTTCATAATGACAGAGGTGGTCCAGGGGGCGGGGTTGGTGTGTACGTAAGGAAGCAACTTAAGTGTCAGGTTATTTTGTTTGGTTTGCAATTGACTCGTATACTTGAACATATTTTGGATAATGTTTAAATTAAATCTCAAAACTTTTACTGTACGTACAGTATACAGATCCCCAAACTCTAATCCGCTTAGTTGTGTTAATGAACTAGATAATATATTATCTTATTTAGCACCAATGATGGATAATATAATATGTTTAGGTGATGTCAATGTGAATCTTTTCAATTTAAGTAATATTATCACACACTGCATTGATTCTTATGAATTCATCCAAGTAATAAACGAACCTACGCGCATAATAAATACCAGCAGTACTCTTTATTGGTTCCATATATTTATCAAGTGATGAATTATTTGTTCGTGCAGGTACTATTGATGCTGATATTGTTTCGGATCACAGAGAAAATTAGAGATTGTGTTAAGGATAAGATAAAAGTCATAATTAACAATACCTCTATTCCATTAGTTAGTTCTTCAAGAAATTTCTGTTTAATACTTGACGATGATCTACGCTTTAAGTCACATGTTGCAAGGTTAATAAAAAGATCGTATATAGCACTTAAACAACTATATGCTTGTCGGTCTATACTAACCTTACAATTAAAAAAGCTGTTGTCAAAAGCTAGTTTTGTCATTATTTAACTATTGTGATTTTATATATGGTCCTATCCTTGATAGCACTTCTATGACACAAATACAAAGGATTCAAAATACTTGTTGTCGTTTAGTTTTGGATTCAAAAAATTTGATCATGTATCGCATAAGATAAAAGCGTTGCACTGGTTAAATATGGATAACTGCAGGAAACATCATTTGTTATGTTTTGTTCATAAAATAATTATAAATGACTTCAGAGGATATTGCTAAAATATTAATGACACGCTCCAAAGTGCATTGCATCAATATTAGACACACTAAAACTTTAACAATTCCCAAGCTACTGACTGCTATGTTTCAGAGAAGATTCATCTATAATGCTGTTTCTATTTATAATGCAATTCCAGATGGATATAAAAATCTTTTTTACTTTTACTGCATTCAAGGTTCAAATCAGGGCGCATATTTTGGATAAGTAGTAACATAGCCTAATTGTATATTTTTCAATTATTGTGTAATTATTCATTTGCTTCACTAATTTTCCTTGTAGAGATATGTAGTGGTGTATGCAGGTTAAGTGTAAGAGTAGTCTATGACTAAACTTTGCCTGTATGGACCTACTAATATGCCTTATATACTAATATTTAATGTAATATTAACAACAATAAAGTCAATTTCAATTCGAAAGCTGTTCGTATATTTATTACTAAACGTTTATCTATTGACCTTAAAATGTGGGGTTTAAAAAATATTATTTACAAGTGCCTGTTATTCACTTCTTTTCACCAATAGTTTTATATCATTTACATTGCTACGTATTGTGTAAAACAGTGTTACTTTTAAGTTTTTGGTTGGTAATGACTTACTGTTGAAAAATACCTATATACACATTGTAAATGTTACAACAATTGAACCTATTTTTTATTTTCTTAGTTATTCATTAAAAATAAAACATTTGTAATAATTTTGTTTTAATAAAGCACACTTTACAGGTAACAACTCAAAGTTTTTTTGTATTGGAAATACTTTTTTCGATATTAGCATTTGATGAAAAATATTAAACCGAAGACCCCAAATATTCTATTAGTTTGAAATATTTATTGAAATAAACGTTTAGTCGTTTTTGACAGTCAATTTAATGTAACAAAATAAACATTACTCTTGCTAACATGATGCAATATTTTGCTTATATTGAATATTGTAGAGTATCTAGTTACGTTTTGGGATACGGCACACTACCCTTTTTTTAAAAACTATTATAACATGTATAAGCTTCACAAAGTAACATTGCTGTAATAATTTACTTATCGCTTGTAAACATAAACATGAAAGTTTACAAACAACCATGGATGTTGAGGTTATGTCATTTTTGGCTTTATAAATATTTGCAATTAATCAAATCATTATTATATTACACTTATCAAAAAGGTAATTCACCATATATTATTAGTTTACTTCATTTCAATGTGACAAAAACAAAGTCCAAAATAATTCAATTTGAAATATTCTGGTTTTAAACCTTATTCTACACATCATTAACAGTGCCATCTTCGGAGGAAGTCGTGAACAATTTCTATTAAAATGGCGTACAATTAATGTAATAATTCAATAAAATCCATTTAGTACACTATGGCTATCATGATCAATATTTTTGAATTTTTTTTAATAGAACGATTATATATGTATTCTGCTATCCAACGAATGCTTTTTTTTTATATACAAATTGATTATGTTAGATGTAGTAACTAAAATATAGTAAGTGAATTTTTACCATTACTTTTAACAGCTATTTCTTGCTTATTACTGCACTTTAGAAAAAAAAAGCAAACCTTCGTTAGAAAGTACAAAGTTTTGTGAGTCTAATGGTGAAGTTACATTTTGCATATTTTCAATCCAACAAAAGTTATTTACCAAACAGAATAACCTGTTTTTTTGATGGATTTTAGGCAGCCAACCATACATACGATCGCGCCCTTAACAGAATTGATTATGATTGGATTAAAATGTAAAATGATTCAATCACTTTGAAAGCCAATCATTGATTGTTTCAGCTTTAAAAGTGATCGATTGTCACAGCACTACTGAACATAATTTGATATAAAGACTGCTTCCCTTTTTAAGCAAGTTTTATTTCAACACCTCGGTAATAAACAATAATGTACAAACAAATGTATTTATGACACATATTTTCTACAACGCTAAATAAAAACCATCATTCAACTATTTTACATAAATTATATTTTAAATGGGTTCACATCCGAAACTTTCATCCCCATCATCAGACTCATCGCCTGAGGATAAGTATCCATCTGAATTATCGCTATTATCATCAACCCGTATAATTAGGTCTTGAACCTTGTCTATTAAAGTATCTCGTTCCATATAATCCTTTTCAATTTTCTCTACGTGCAGACATACTTTAGTCCACTCGTTGATTCCAATATTTTTTATATGTTCTTCTACCAACTTCTATACATCATCTATTTTGAAGGTTACATTACATGCAGCGACACGGTTTTTATGTAACGCCAAATCATCTCGATAGGATTTAGTTCTGGGTGATATGGAGGTAAACGCAATACTACATGACCATGTTCTGCCAGTAGCTGGTCAATTACAAACAGCTGATGAACAGGTTTATGTACCTTAATTTTGGAATGTAATTTAGGCTTGGTTTCCTTACATTCAAAGAGGATATTTTGTTCCTTCAACCATTTCTGCATATCTGTTTTCTTCCAACTTGAAGTAGGATTAGGATGCACAAGAACATTATGATATGACGCATTGTCTATCACAAACACTGAATTTGGTTCCAAATTTGGTATTAACTTTTCTTGCAGCCACTTTTTATAATTGCGATGATTCATGTCATCGTGATAATCCCCAGTTTTCAAACCAGACTTAAATATCAATTCTGCATTTGGAACGAACCCATTTTTTCCATCTGCATGAACAATTATCAAACGCTTCCTTTTTGAAACTGGCGATTTCAAACCCTTGGTGGTGCCGTCATCCCAACACTTTGTTACACTGTGAGAACTGTGCAGATATGTTTCATCGTTATACACAAAGCTTCTGCCCTCTTCTTTATACTTACTAAGATTTTTCAAAAATATGGTGCGCTTTGCCCTTATATTGCTTTGTTCAACAAGAATTTTCCTGTTATCTACAGTTCTCTTCCAACGAAACTCTGCTCTTACAACAATTTTTCTGAACGAACCTAATTTTCCCACGTAATGAGGGCAATCATTTTTAAATTCGTCAAACACTAACTTCAAAGTCGGTCTACGTTTATGTATTGCTGCAAACCGATACATAACGCTTCTTAAAATCTCTTCGTCAAATCCATTCACTGTTGACTTAGGACTTGGTTTATTTACGGTTTTCTTTGGTGAACTAAACTTGCTGCAGGGTGGTTTGTTTGTACCTTCCTTTACAATTCTTTGCACCGTCCGCAATGACACACCTGTTGCTTCAGCCACGCACTCTTGCAAATTGTTCAGGTTGGAGGCGCCCGAATCTTTTATGCGTTTCAAATATTGAAACACATTAAAAACAATCTGTCGTCCTTGACTATGAATCACCTCCTTCTTATTCATAATATTACTCTAAAAAATATCATAATTAATCATTGAACGAACATTCCTTTTAAATACTTACATTGCTGAAGAAATTAACTATCAGTTAGCTTTGAAGAAAACTGTTTTAATGACTATTACTTGATACAAATATTAAAATGGAAAACTGAAAACAATAAAACCTTGATAAAAGCGAGAATGACAATGACAGTTACAGTTCACATTCGGTATATACAGTATTGAGATCCGCTGAGTATGTGCGCTGTTGCCACAGCAAATATTTACGGATAAAGAAACTACGAACCTAGAATTGTTTATAAGTAAAAACAAGTAAAAGCTCCGATATTATATGGAGGTCTGGATTTATTTCATATATTTATGAATTTCTAGATACCGCCAGCATGTACGGGGTCCTTACAAACAATATTTTACTTAACGTAATAAATGGGATATTCGTGACGACGTATTAAAGCCACATTGCTAGCAAGATGTTTGTGGGTTGTACTGTAGCGTTGTGAATCTTGAGGTCTAAGTTTAAATTGAACCTATTGCGCATGTGACGTCACCCGCCATGAGATAATAATACTACTGTACAACGGAACCTTTTATAAGATCACTTTCGTTTCCGTCCGTCCGTCTGTCACAGAGGTTTTTCTTGAAAACTATGTAAAGTAGGAACTTAAAATTTGGCACAATGCTATGTGTTTATGGCGCGCACATATATCGACAATCCGAAAATAGAAAAAAATATTTTTAGATTAAAATGGGGGGGGGGGTTAATTCGGTCAATACAAAAAAAGTTTTTAATAAATATAGCGTGTGAGGCATCATTTGAAAGAGGATTCTAAAAGACTTCTAAAAAAATTTTTATATAATTTTTAGTCCAGTAGTCTTCATGATATAGCTCAAAATGTGCTAAAAATAACCGTCCCCCCCCTTGTTCTCCTACATTTCCAAAGCTAAAATTTTGATTTTAATAGGAATAGTAGCTATTGAGTCATAGATTATCGGAAGCTGCAGGTTTTTTTGACAATGTAATAGTTCATAGAGAAAATTTTTTAAACACAGTAATAGACAAGTTATTTATTAATGTACCAGTACAATGTGGGTCAATATCATTTTTTAGTTATCACAAGTAAATTTGGATAAGATTTAAATATCATAAAAAATAAAAACAGCTTAATTTGGTTTATTGACTGCTGACTGTAGTATTGGTACGGAACCCTAGTAGTGCGAGCTCGACTCTCTCTTGGCTAACTTTTTTATTAATACAATAACCGTTGAACTAAATAATTTACATGAAGTCCTAAAGTCCTAAAGCAGCTCTGCCATATAATCCAGTTTTAGATAATATAGATAACGAATAAATTTCTATTGTTTTTAATTTAGAAAACTACAGTCCACATACGTTAAAATTTTATAAAATCTTTGTGGCATGCTTAAATTAAGAACAAAATTTTAATTGTAACCGAATTTGTAAATTTTTGTAAGCTATTTCTGCAATGGAGCAGTTGCACAACTTAAATTAAAGTAAACAATCTTGTCTTTATAAAGTACTTTATATTAGATCAGAGGTCCCGAAACTTCTTTGTCTCGTAGACCACGTCCCAAGGTTTTCTGTTTAGGGTAAACACCCAAACTTTCTAATATTGATTTGTTACAAATTCATCAACTTCAAATATGCTTTTGTCAGCTGACACGGTGCTACTCACTATGGTAAGTTACTACAAATACTTCCTGATCACCCCTTTGACCTTAATTAATTTTAAAAGTTTATTCGTTTACGAATATTCATCATCAGCATTAGGTCTTCAGTCCTAGAACTGTTTAGACGCGTACTCTCATTGTTTCCTATTCTGAACTAACATACACATTTCCCTGAACTTTGCACAGTCTGCATCTATCACTATCTGATCTAGGTCTACCTTTACCTCCTTTTTCCTGTCTCTGCTTGTAATATTTATATCGAATACTATTCCCCAAAAATGTCTTGGAACGTATTCTGCCCGTCTGTTTCTCATATTTTTTCCACAGATATCTTTATTCCCCTACTATTTCTATAACCTATTTGTTATTGACTTTGTCTGTCCATGCTATCATCCTCATACATTTAAAGCACAGCATTCCAAAAGACTGCTATCGTTTTTCTGTCTGCTTTTCCTACTGTCCGTATTTCCTAGGCATACTGTGCTGTGCTCCACACATAATTCCAACAATGTTCTTCTTGTTTCTTTCTCCGACATTCAGTGTTTGTGAAGGTGGGTAAGCAGCTTGTGGCTGCCAAGTTCCCCCAGCACTTGAAAATTTGCCGATTTAATATTTTTTCCAGTATATCTTTTCGTACAGTCAACATTAGTTGCAGATATTTCACAACCAACACCAGTAGTTGTCTATAATAATCATCAGATTTATCTGCGCTTATTTCTTCGTCATTAGGTTTTCCGTCCCAAAACTGATTGGACACGTACCTCCGCTTATTTATATTCTGAGCTAGCCTACACAATTCCCTGAAATTCCCACACAGCCTATACACAACTAGATTCCTCTTCTATTGCTTTCTCTAATGATATGTCCTATTGCACCGAGATTCAGTAGTATGTGTAGAGGAGACGGCTCTATGGTGTAGTTGGTATGCGTGTAAGTACTATGCCCACGGTCCCGGGTTTAAATCCCGACAAGGGTCTACTTGAGAAATGTTAGGCAAGCATTTTTCACAAAAATACGCCCTCGTTCGGATGAGAGGTAAAATGGAGGTACAGTGTGTGAGTGTTGTCACGCACGTACATTGCTTGTAACAGTAAGGGTTCAGCAAAATTCAAAATTTCCAGATAAAAAAAATTGGTTCCTGGCCAATGTAGTAACTTCGGGTAGAGCATTGGAAAATCAAATATAAGGTATGTGAAGGGGGTTAGCAACCTATGGCTGCCAAGATCCCCCAAAACTTAGACATTTGCCAAATTAATAGTTTACCAGTAAATCCTTTCACATAATTAACATTATTCGAAAATATTGCACAACCAATACCTGTAGTTTTCTATAATAATCATCATATTTAAGCACAGTTATTTTTTTCGTCGTTAGTTTATTCATCTTGGGACTGGTGGGATGCATACCTTCATTGATTTCTATTCTGAGCTAGCATACACATTTCCCTGAAATTCTTACAGCCTACATCTTTCACTATCTGCGTGCAATAGTCTAATCTAAGTCTGCCTCTACTTCTCTTTTTTCCTATCTCTGCTTTTAATATATTCCGCACTATTCCCTCATACCGTAGTATGTGGCCTATTATCCTATCTGATATGGTAGGAAGCTTTCACGGCCGAGTCATCAGTTAATTTGCCACAAGACGCCTTTTGACACTAATGGGCTGGTGAATCTGCTAGTTCAGAAGTAACTCTTCATACTTTTTATACTTTTTACACTTGTCTAATTAATATTTTATCATTCTTATTTTGATTATTATTTTATATTTATTTTTCATTTTCTTTTTTGTCCAAATGAAGCCCCTTACAAAAGTGGGCGAAACGTCGACCTTAGGCTATAAAATGACACGGTCCCAACTCGGAACCATAAATATTTATAATATCATTCTATCTCTTCTATTTTTACCATTTATCATATATTTCTTTCTTTCCTTACAATTTCTAGTACCTCTTTGTTCTTTACTTTGTCTGTCTATGATATCTTCATCATTCGTCTGTAGCACCACATTTGAAAGGTTTCTACCTTTTTCTTGTCCGCTTCCCCTACTATACAGGCTTCACTGCCGTACAGTGCTGTGCTCCACACATATGTTTTAAGCAATCTTTTCCCTGTTTCTATGTTTGTTGTCTTTGAACACAGTAGTTGCTTTTTCTTGTTAAATGTAGCACGACCTTGTGTTAATCTTTGTTTTATATCTTTTGTGCTTCTCCCATCTTGCGTTATCTGACTTCCTATTTTCTACACGTTGTCCTATATTTCTTTGCATAACTACCCCCACATCCGAATTTCCTACCTCTGATTTTGTATGAATCACCCTGAAGTCTCCACTCCAAAAATCCCCCGCCTCTGGCCAGCGGACTTCAATAATTTCTACTATGTCTAGTGCTAACCTATCCATTTCGAGTTTCAGGTTCTCTAGCTTACCTACTTGTTTCATAATTCTGACATTCCACGCTCCGACTCGCAGAATGTTCACGGATCTTCTTCTATTCTTTCTGATCACATCCCCCGAAGTAGTCCCCTCCCGGAGATCCGAATGGGGGACTATTTTACCTCCGAAATTTTTTACCCTAGAGGATGCCAAATTGTTTAACAATTTTGTACGCAGTGTACTTGGGAGGTAATGTGTTAGTTTTCCGTTGCCCCCCATATTGCAGTAACGTGTCTTAGAATGTCATACCCACTCCTATGGTTTCTGCCACTCTAAGTACCAAAAAAGCTGCTGCCTTTTTTTGGGGACCAGTCTTAGTCAGGTTCCTCACTAAATACCTCACTTGTTGGGCTTTTATGCCGCTTCTACGAATTTATAATCTATCTTCACCTGGGTTAAACCGTTCAAGCGGTTAGAATCTACGAATATTCCAACGCATCCCACTGTATTGGACTAGCCTGCATAGGGGCAACGTCGTTCGTTAAGGTGAACAGTACTATGTAAAATGCGGTCGAAAGCGGTCGCGCAATATTAATGTTATTCGCAATGCTCCCTATGAGCAATCATTCTTCTAAATGAATATGTAATTGTTTCTAGTGTTTCAAAATGCCTCGCTTTGCGCGGTTATTGTATTATTCTAATTAAACTAATTAATAAAGTAAATGTACATTCGTTAACCGAGCACACGTTGTTTTTATTCTACAGACATGTCCAATCGAAGTGTTTTCTTTTGCTAAGCTAACTATTGTTAATAAACTAAACCTTAAATCAATATCAGAAAGAGTCGACTTCTAATCCTATTTGTGAAGCAATAAACCCTTTCGTGCCCACCACTAATTTGGTTAAACCTATAGTTCGGCTCTTTAGCTAATTGAAACGTGCGAGTCATTCTACCTGTTCTAATATTTTAGAACGTCGTCAAGGTGCAGGTCCGGTCAGAATGGAATTGACAATATATTTCACTAAAATTTAAAAATGTTTTATTTCATTGTATTTTAAAGATTTCTTTTTGAACAATAGAGAAGAAACTGTAATAGCTCAGTTGTAGTGAAATAAAATATTGAAAAGAATATTGTTGAGACCATAGAACCTGGGATGTATCAAAATTGCTCCATCTTGGTCCAAAACCAATGAGATAGAATTTTTCTTAATCTTTGTTGGGAATTAAACCACTCATAGTTTTTAAAATCATCTTTATTTACGTTTCGATCCATGACCTAGGATCGTTGTCAAAATAATAAAAACTTCAAGTTTGACATTTATGACATAAATTGAAGGTGACTTTGATTTATTGATGTTCGAAATATTTAGTTTGAGAACAGTAGGTGAAAATTTTAAATTTTAAAAGAATGATTGCCTTCAACATTGCCTTCAGAAGCAGACCCAACAAAATCAATTGAAAATAAAATATACAAAACTCTATATAAATTTAAAAATGAATTCGAAGACAAAGAAAGAAGCAAACTGGTCCCACATTACAGTAAACCACCCCACATTTACGGTCTACCAAAAATTCATAAAAAAGACATTCCTTTAGGACCTATCGTAAGCTCCATAGGTTCACCATGCCATAATTTAGCAAAGTCTCTTCTAAAAAGTATAAATCCATTAGCAGGTAAAACGGACTCGTTTATAAAAAACAACCAACACTTTTTAGAAAAATTATCAAATATAAAAATTGAAAATACACACACAATGGTAAGTTTTGATGTAGTAAATCTCTTCACAAATGTTCCTATAACCAAAACACTTAATATTATAAAAAACAAACTAGAAAAAGATGACAACCTTAAAAAAAGAACAAAACTAAGTATATCATCGATTATGGAATTACTTGGTTTATACGTCAATACCACATATTTTCAAATAAATGACCAATTCTACAAACAGAACTAAGGAATGGCGATGGGAAATCCACTATTGCCAATCTTTAGTAATATATTCATGGAGGAATTCGAAAAACATGTAATATTCACACAAGAATTGAAACCATTAATCTGGTGCAGATAAGTAGATGATGTCTATGCTATTTGGCCTCATAATACAGAACTAATTAAAAACTTTGTAGAGTCCATTAACAAAATAGAACCAACTATTAAATTCACATATGAATTAGAACAACAAGGAAAACTTCCGTTTTTAGATATTCTGGTTAACAAAAACGATAAAACAATTAGCACATTAGTATACAGATAACCAACGCACACAAACAGATACTTAAACTTCGATTCAAACCACCCACACTGTGTCAAACGAGGAATTATCAAAACCATGTATGATAAAGCAAAATTAATATCATCAAACGAAGAAATTTTAAAGAAAGAGAAAGATCTAATCAGATGTACACTAATAGAAAACAAGTATCCTAAAAGAATAATAGAGAAAGAAATGAATAAAAACCCAAAAAATAAAGAAAAAAAAACAATAACAACGATGCGCACCAAAAAATGCTCTCTATACCATACATAAAAGGATTCTCTGAAAAAATCCAAAGAATAGGAAACAAATTCAGAATTAAAACAGTATTTAGAACCACCAATACACTAAGAACGCAATTAACAAAAACAAAACCCAAAAACGCAATTCAAAATTCCAAAAACTGCATCTACAGAATACCATGCGAATGTAATAAGTTTTATATAGGAGAAAGTTTCAGACCATTTAAAGTTCGATTAAAAGAACATAAATCATATATAAAAAATAGAAAATTTGCAAAATCAATGATTTGTCAACCTGCATGAGACTCCAGTCATGAAATATAATGGGAGGACGCAAAAATTATCAACAAAGAAGAAAACCACCAAAAACGAAAAATTAAAGAAGGTGCTTATATCATCATCATTTTGTTATCGACCTTATTTAAGGTCGGTTTGACGCAGCTCTAACTTCTTTTCTATTCTTGCTAATCTAAAAAGCTCTACATACTCTTCACAACCTAAATTTCTAATAATTTGACTAATATAGTTTGGTCTAGGTCTTCCTATATCCTTCTATCTTTTTCCTATCCAGCTGGCTTTACATAGATATTAGCAACCTGATGGTTGTTAAAGAACTCTAACATGTTTACATGATTACCATTTATAAGGAAATGAAATGTAACCTGGTTATCCGCTTCAAAAAGGAAAAGTGTTAAATTATATGTTATGGTAAGGCTTAAGCAAGGAATCGCTGCCAACAAGCCAGACCGCTACCTAATTGTGAGTTATGTCATGGTGACGCTTATTAAATTATGTTATGGTAAGGCTTAAGCAACGAAACGCTACCAACTTGCCAGACCGCTAACCAATTGTGAGTCATGTCCTAGTGACATTTAGTTAACTGATTTTTATTTTTCTTTTTGTATTGTTTTCGAACTTACTTAAAGTCGGTTTGACGCAGCTCTAAATTCTTTTCTATTCTGAGCTAGTCTAAAAAGGTCTACATACCCTTCACAACCTACATCTCTAATAATTTGACTAATATAGCTTTGTCTAGGCCCTTCTACTCTATTTTTATTTGGTAGTCTATAATCTAAGACTTTACTAAATAGTCCCTCATGTCTTAACTGGTGCCCTATCATTCTATCTCTCCTGACCTTCAATTGTTTCCATATACAGGGATCCTAACCTATCCTTGTATAAACTTCCTCGTTTGTTACTCTATCTGTCCAACTAATCTTTAACATTCTCCTATAACACCAAGTTTCAAAAGCTTCTATCTTTTTCTTATCAACTTCTTTAATTGTCCAAGTCTCACTACCGTATAGTAGAACGCTCCATACGTACGACTTTAAGAAACTTTTTCTATTATCTAAACTAATACTATTAGCTATTAGTAAGTTTTCTTTTTAAAAACATTTTTCTAGCTTGAGCTATTCTAGCTACTATATCCCTTCTGCTACGTCCATCTTTTGTAATTATACTACCTAAATAGCAAAATTCATCCACTTCCTCTAACTCGGTATTACCTATTTTTAATTTTGGTTTAGAACTAGGCTGTAACTCACTTGTCATTATCATTGTCTTTACTGAGTTAATTCTCATACTATAGTTACTCCGTAGTATCTCATCTAAAATATTTAAAAACTCTCCTAACTCTTTTCTAGATTCTGCTATAATGGCTATATCATCTGCAAAACGTAACATGTCTATTTTCTGTCCCTGTACACTAATACCTATATCTCTTTTCTCTCTCCAGCTAAGTTTAAAGCTTCCTCAATATAAACATTAAAAATCAAGGGAGACAGTATACAACCCTGTCTAACACCATTTCTAATCTTAGCTTCCTTTTCTATTTCATCAAATCTAATTACTACGCTTTGGTTTTTATATAGACTGTAAATAATTTTTCTATCCCTATGAGAGATTCCTATTTTTTGCAAAACCCTGAACATAACAATCCAATTAACCCTATCAAATGCTTTTTCTAAATCTACAAACGCGAAATCAGTCTTTTTAATTTTTTGTAACCTTTTTTCGATAATTACCCTAATCATTAGTATCGGTTCTCTAGTCCCTCTGTCTTTACGAAAACCATATTGGTCTTCGCCTAAATAATTCTCAGTCAAAGTTTCTACTCTATTTTTAATTATTATTGTTAGTATTTTGGAAGCATAAGAAGTTAAACTAACCGTTCTAAAATTCTCACACCTATCAGCTCCTGACTTTTTTGGGATTGGGATAATAATATTTTTTTCGAAATCTATTGGAAATTTATTGCTTATATAACCCTACATAAAAATAACTGCGTAGCAAACGAATCCGTGTCTTTTAGTAAGCAATGGATTCCATTACTAAAAGAAATAATAAAAAAAAAAACAAATGAAAATGAAATGCCTACAATATTTAGTGATGGATTCGAACCGAACCGAACCGAACCTTGCCCTAGGTTCGGTTCGGTTCGAAAACTTTTTAGTCCGGTTCGGTTCGAGGTTCGGTTCGAAAAAATATATTCCGGTTCGGTTCGGTTCGGTTCGAAAAAAACGAACAGAACCTCGAACCGAACCGAACCGGTTCAACATTTTGATATTTTAAACAACTAGTACGTTCAACTACAACAATTTAAATGTTTATTAATGTAGTTTTTATATTTAGTAGCTGCTATTTTCAAATAAACCCAACATTAATATGTTTTAGATTTTAGTAGCATAAATCATATAAATATTAATTGTCCAGGTTTGATTTTTCAATACGTACTCTCTTTAACAAAGCGTAATTACAATTAGATTAATAGTGAAAACCACCTCTAAAATTTAATATGTATTAATAATTGATGAATTTTACTAATGTCATTTTACCGTGAAAGAACGATATCACACGATCTTTGCGATTACTTTTATTTTAGTTTTAGTTAGTATAAAAAAAGTATCAATACAATAAATAAGGCGTTGCTGATTTCTTATACAGTACAAACAAAAAGCTGTTTGTCAGTTTATCTTTATTATTATTATTATTATTTCTTTTAAAAGACAATATCAGATGATTCTCGGAAAGAATCGTAAATCTACCTCAAACAGTATTTACGTTTTCATAATAAAATATAACAGTATTTATTGCACGGGCATTATGTTTGCTTATTATTTGCATTATAGTGTGTTGTTTTATGTTGGCATTGATTGAAAAGTTTATGCCCCTATGAGTCATAAACTTCAACCCTTGGTCGTGAGAGAAAGTTTGGGGTCATTCTTTTAGAGTATCGGCTACTTCTAAGGACGTTGGTAATAGCCACAATAAATAAACCGTAAATATTATCGTACCATGCGTTTTGTAACACCATTTGTTGAGCGATTATGTACAAAAGAAAAGGAGACTAGTTTTTGCTACTAGGTCTCATTTTTAATATTAATAGAGAGCTGGTTTTCATATAAAAGTAAAAAATTCAAAATGATGGATTAGTAATACATACTTAATTAAAAATTAAATTGTTTCGTTTATTCTGAAAACTTCTGTAGTCTCTAGACCGTGACCTCGACTTGTATATGTTTAAGATGGTTTTCAACACGACTTCTGTTCATTAAATAAAATAAACTTGTTTTTAAAACCAAATTTTCAAAATCATTTCGAGTTTCTCCAATATCTAATACTAGTTATAAACAAACAACAATTTGAAATAAGGAGCATTAAACAAATCGAACTAATCTAGAATTTTTTGATCTACAAATGTAACATACTGTTTTAATAAGCTCTAATAGTTCTAGTATTCCTAAAAATAGTTAGTTTCTAGTTTAATTTTAGCATGCTAATTATTAGAATTGTAGCGGCTGCAGGATCACCCAAGTAGCTTCTCAGCGAAGTTCCCAGAAAGATCTAATCCAAGAGTTAATCAATTTTTCTAAAGGCACTTACTTTAAGGGCACTAAACATGTCAAATTAGTCCATATCTATGATTAGATGTCAATCATGCTTTAGGATCCTATTTATGTCAGGGTGGTCTGAAGCAATTTTTCAATTAGCTGAGCACTCAACTAAAATCAATTCTGAGAGCTACGGTTGTGGTTATCTTAGGCATTGACAGTTTTAATTAAAATTAAAGATTTACGACCGGCGCATCCTAAGCCGAGTAAGAGCGTCAAGAAAGGGGTTATTTTCAATTAACCAAAATGTATATAAGGAGGCCAGCCGGTGGGAATCGGGTTGTTTATTTCAGACGCGTTAGAGGTTAAAGCTAACGGTTACTAGTGATGTGTTTATTTCTCTGCAGTCAAGTGCGGGCCGTTATGTTTTAAGTTATTTATTTCTCTGAGTAAGTAATTAGTATATGTGATATTACTATGAACTCAAGGCTGTGTTATGCAGCATAAGTCAGTTATTTGTTTAAAAACAGTATTTGTCGACTTCCATAAAATACAATTCCGGGTGAATGCCCAGTTCAAGTAAATTGATCCGTTTTATTATTGCTTTGGAGACCGCATCGTTTTAGAAGGGTCTTCTATTATATTGTGTTTCGACGGTGTCAGAGGTCGTTAATCACTAATCCACGAGACTACCTGAGAATGCAAAGCTCAGGCCCGAAGTCAAGTTACGGTACTATTTGACCGTTGAGAAGGTCGTATTTTCATGGTGTAGATGACCCCGTGGTTAAAAGGGTCGTCGCACTATGCAAGTTAATTAGAATAGGGTAGCATTAATAAATTTTTGTTATTGGGGTGTGTACACCTAGAACTGTATCTATTCAAAATATGTTTGTTAGTTAAGTTTAGTTAAGTTGTGTTTGTGCTAGCCGGAGACTATAAGTGACTTATTTTCTGTTCTGCCATTTTGGTTCATCGCCCACGAACAAAGTGCGACGAGAGCTATTACCGCGAATGGTCCATGGGCCGTTTAATTCCCATGGTGGCGCCCTTTTGTACACAAGGTTATTTCTTTATTTCAATCCCTGGATCGTCCTACCTTAGGCCGAACCACTAAAATTTCACATCATATTACAACGGAAGACGTTGAACCAATTAAACAAAGGTATTACCCATTATCACCGGCGATGCTGGAACATGCTAATAAAGAAATTGATGCAATGCTTGAACAAGGCATTATTAGCCCAAGCAATAGCCCGTGGAACTCCCCCATGCTATTAGTAAAGAAAAAAGCAAAAGGTGAATTTCGTGTATGTTTTGACGCTAAACGATTAAATTCAATTACAAAAAAAGACGCGTATCCCATTCCGTTTGTAAATGACATTCTTGATAGATTACGCAATGCGAAATATCTCAGTTCAATCGATTTAAAAAAAGCTTTCTGGCAATTGCCCTTGAGTGACGAAAGCAAGGAAAAAACAGCCTTTACTGTCCCAAGGCGCGGATTATTTCAATATAATGTAATGCCGATGGGTTTGGCCAATGCTCCAGGCACATTACAGAGGCTCGTGGACTCTATTTTTGATTTTCATTATCCCAATCAGTATTTGTTTATTTAGATGATATAATTATTATTTCAAGCACATTTAAGGAGCATATTAGAATTTTGAACGAAGTGTATGAGAAGTTGAAAGGCGCTAATTTAACAATTAACAGTTCAAAATGTGAGTTTTGTAAACCAGAGTTACAATATCTGGGATATATTGTGAATAAAGATGGTCTCGAACTGACCCAGCAAAAATTGACGCAATTGTAAATTTTCCTCAACCCAAGACAGCCACTGAAATAAAACGTTTCACCGGTATGTGTTCTTGGTATAGGCGTTTTGTTTTGGATTTTGCCACAATTATAGCACCTATTAATGATTTACTAAAGGAAAGAGAAAATCGCAAGCGATTAAATGGACGGACGAGGCTCTTATTTCGTTTGAAAAAATTAAAGATGTTCTTACAAAGGCTCCTATTTTAAGGAGTCCTGACTTTTCGAAAGTTTTTTCTTTACAATGTGACGCCTCAAATTACGGCGTAGGTTGTGTTTTAACTCAGGGAGAAGGAGACGAAGAACATGTAATTGCTTATGCTTCTCGCAGTTTAAATTCAGCAGAGAAAATTATTCAGTCACAGAACGGGAACTTTTGGCGGTGTGTTTTGCTATTCAAAATTCCGACCATATATTGAAGGAACTCATTTTAAGGTCATTACGGACCATCATTCTTTAATTTGGTTCCACAACTTAAAAGATCCTGCGGGACGTTTAGCTAGATGGAGTGTGAAACTCCAACAATTTGATTTCGAAGTTATCCACAGGAAGGGTAAATTTAATGTGGTACCAGATACATTATCCGAGCTCCTAGTGGAGCCTATGCTATTAATTCTTTAAATTTTCTTTAGACGAGGTCGAGGATTGGTACAAAAACATGTTAAATAATATTAAGGAAAAGCCAGATCTATATCCCGATTGGAGAGTAGAAGATGATAAAATGTATAAGTTTATTCCGAATAATTTGAATATCAAAGCCAATTTAATTGAGTGGAAGTTAGTAGTGCCGAAATCATGCCGTGCACAAATTTTAAAAGAATGCCATGATGATCCAGTTTCGGCCCATTTGGGTGTATTTAAAACATATACAAAAATCAAAGAGCTCTATTACTGGCCTAAAATGCGGTCATATATTTCTAAATACATTAGTAAATGTGTTACGTGCTGCCAAAGCAAATCCAGCACGTTCAACCATTATGGTTTTATGGGCAAAGAGAAAAAAGTTTCATTTCCGTTTCAATGTTTGTCGATTGATTTAATGGGGCCCTTTCCGCGCTCGAAATTGGGGAATACTTACCTTTTAGTTGTTACTGACTGGTTTACAAAATTCACTTTATTGCATCCCATGCGCAGCGCTTCAACAAAACAAATTTGTAATTACCTGGAAAATTTTGTATTTTTGGTATATGGGGTACCTCAAATTTGTATGATAGATAATGGCCCCAATTTAAAAGTAATTTATTTTCCAATCTCATGACAAATTATAAAATACCTTCGGTTTGGTTTAACGCCAGCTACCATCCTCAAGTTAATTATGTAGAACGCGTTAACAAGGTAATTGGAGCTGCCATTCGCAGTTACATTCAAGATTCTCATAAGAATTGGGACGATAATATTCACAAAATTGCCCATGCGCTTCGTAATGCTGTTCATGAATCCACAAAATATTCCCCAACATTTTTAGCTTTTGGACGCACGGTTCCTCTGTCCGGGGAATTCTATAATAAATTAAAGGATTTAAATCCAGAGGATCTAGCAATTGATACTCGAGAACAATTGGTTCAAGACCTTAATGAATTATCGCCCATCTTTAAAGAAGTTCAGAAGAACATACATTTGGCGTATGAACGTAATACGCACTCGTACAATTTAAGGCGCAGACCATTAAATTTCAAAGTAGGGGATTTAGTGTGGAAGCGCAATTTTATATTATCAGATGCTTCTAAACATTTCAATAAAAATTAGCCCCGAAGTTCCTAGAAGCAAAGGTGATGGAAGTTTTAGGTTCTACCACTTATAGACTATCTTCCATGGACGGAAAACCGCTAGGGTGTTCCACGTCCAATACCTAAAACCTCACTAATATTTTATTTTTCCAATTTTTATTTTTCCTTCCGCCAATTTTCTGAAAAGACTCAGTTGTCTTAAACATAATTGCGGTTGGATGTGTTAATTTCTACATTTATTATTATTTTTTTTTTTTCAATTTTCTTGAAATTCCTAAGAGCAATTTCAATTTTTCGAGGGGGGCTGTGTAACATACTGTTTTAATAAGCTCTAATAGTTCTAGTATTCCTAAAAATAGTTAGTTTCTAGTTTAATTTTAGCATGCTAATTATTAGAATTGTAGCGGCTGCAGGATCACCCAAGTAGCTTCTCAGCGAAGTTCCCAGAAAGATCTAATCCAAGAGTTAATCAATTTTTCTAAAGGCACTTACTTTAAGGGCACTAAACATGTCAAATTAGTCCATATCTATGATTAGATGTCAATCATGCTTTAGGATCCTATTTATGTCAGGGTGGTCTGAAGCAATTTTCAATTAGCTGAGCACTCAACTAAAATCAATTCTGAGAGCTACGGTTGTGGTTATCTTAGGCATTGACAGTTTTAATTAAAATTAAAGATTTACGACCGGCGCATCCTAAGCCGAGTAACAGCGTCAAGAAAGGGGTTATTTTCAATTAACCAAAATGTATATAAGGAGGCCAGCCGGTGGGAATCGGGGTTGTTTATTTCCAGACGCGTTAGAGGTTAAAGCTAACGGTTACTAGTGATGTGTTTATTTCTCTGCAGTCAAGTGCGGGCCGTTATGTTTTAAGTTATTTATTTCTCTGAGTAAGTAATTAGTATATGTGATATTACTATGAACTCAAGGCTGTGTTATGCAGCATAAGTCAGTTATTTGTTTAAAACAGTATTTGTCGACTTCCATAAAATACAATTCCGGGTGAATGCCCAGTTCAAGTAAATTGATCCGTTTTATTATTGCTTTGGAGACCGCATCGTTTTAGAAGGGTCTTCTATTATATTGTGTTTCGACGGTGTCAGAGGTCGTTAATCACTAATCCACGAGACTACCTGAGAATGCAAAGCTCAGGCCCGAAGTCAAGTTACGGTACTATTTGACCGTTGAGAAGGTCGTATTTTTCATGGTGTAGATGACCCCGTGGTTAAAAAGGGTCGTCGCACTATGCAAGTTAATTAGAATAGGGTAGCATTAATAAATTTTTGTTATTGGGGTGTGTACACCTAGAACTGTATCTATTCAAAATATGTTTGTTAGTTAAGTTTAGTTAAGTTGTGTTTGTGCTAGCCGGAGACTATAAGTGACTTATTTTCTGTTCTGCCATTTTGGTTCATCGCCCACGAACAAAGTGCGACGAGAGCTATTACCGCGATTGGTCCATGGGCCGTTTAATTCCCATGGTGGCGCCCTTTTGTACATAAGGTTATTTACTTTATATTTTGTTATGCATATGTAATTAGTTGAAGTTTTAGTTAGTAGCTCGTTCAATAAAACAATCGAATTTTTGTCTCAGTGTGTTTGTTTAATGAACCCCCCCTTCACCGACTGCTGCAGCTTGCGAGGCAACGTCCCGAAACGTGAGGGTACGATGGTGTTAGAGGTCCTGTTATTTATTATTTATTGTTAATTGGATACCCTCATGCGGTAGGTAAATATTAAAATTACACAAACGTGACTCGATGACAAAATTTATGTGGATGCAAATCGGACGAGCTAAAGTGAAAGAGCATTTCTGAAGAAAAATGGCCGGTATGTCATCTGGACCAGCGCCTTTTCACATATCTAGACTACCTAGCGCTCTGCAAATGTCTAATTCAGAAAATAACGGACAAATTGAACACATATTGGACATTAAGGGGTCAATTGTTGAGGCTTTAATACTGCTAACATACACGGAACCAAAATAATGCAAGAATAGTTCACATACCGCTTGACCATCAGAAGCTGTTTCATTTCCAAATTTCATAATCTTTGGCAAACCAGAATTACAACGTTTGTTACGAACGAACGTCCAGAACCTTTTGGGATTATCACATAGATTGCGCTCTAAGTCAGCAACGTAAATGTTATAATCTTTCTCTATTAGAAGTTTCACTCTACGCTAAAAGTAATATAGTCTAACCTACGACTGAATTTTTTCCATAACATGATATTTTTTCTTTTCAATTGTTGCCTTAATTGTGGGTTTGGAATACCATAAAGGGTACTTATTGTTAAGATGCTTATGAGGAACATGCTGTGTGATAATTTTAAATATGGTCGAGTAAAAATGATTAAGGGCTTTATCCATGTCAAGCTCCTCTAGATATGACCAATTTATGTTCATCATCATTAGGTCTTCAGTCCTAGAACTGGTTAGACGCGTACCATCATTGTTCCCCATTCTGAACTAACCTACAGATTTCCCTGAAATATGCACAGTTTGCATCTATAACTGTCTGATCTAGGTCCACATCTACCTCTTTTTTCCTATCTCTGCTTGTAATATATCACATACTATTCCCCAAAAATGCCTTAGAACGTATTCCGTCCTACTATTTCTCTTTTTCCCCAGATATCCTTGTTCCCCTACTATTTCTGTAACTTATTTGTTATTATTTTTGTCTGTCCATGCTATCGTCCTCATACATCTGAAGCACAACATTTCAAAAGGCTGTTACCGTTTAGTTTTAATTAAGAAATGTTGCTGAAGTTAATTAAGAATTCTACTGGAGGATGATATTTATCTAAATTCAGAAGTGGTGTTTGGCATTCATTAATGTCCACAACTACTTCTTTGTTGCGAAATATCAAATCAAGAATATGATTTTTGCAATTTAGAATATTATTAAATTGTATTAAACCACAGTATGCTATATTATCGAAGAATTGTTACGTGCCAAATTGGCCCTTAAACATTTTTTTAGTTTAATTTTGATGTGCGGAAGTTTTGCGCCATAAATTCAAAAGACTCGGTGCGCGTAGTTCCGTCACGTCAAAAGTGAGTTGGACGAATAACTTCGCGCCGACGCGTGAAAGAACAAAGGTGGGAGAAGTGTTTCCGTGAGGCTCTGTAACGTGGCATTTTTGCCAGAACCTTCGAGTGCAGTGGACGATTTTCGGTAACGTATTGTTATCTTTATCTATGTAGATATCCTAGCCTGATTATCTTTGTTTGTCGCCCTTATACCATGTTTCCTTTCCGTTCCCTGCATAGGTAGGTGATGAATTTGTAGCCGTTGGCAGAACCGCATTCTCCGCCGGAGCATCAACTTTAATTACTCCGGAGTGGAGCCCTGAGATCGAGTCCAAGCCATTTGGATGTACGTCAGCCGTACCCTCTGTTAATTGCCTTCAAGGGGCCATCAGCAGCTCTTATGTATGTGCTGACGCCATCTTTATCTATCTTGAAGGACGCTTCGCGGACTTCGTGGAAATCTGGACCTATTATGTGAGTACCTCACTGACATAATTGTTGCTAAGTTAAATTAATATATTGCGTAATTGCAAAATTGAAATTTGTGCGTTGGTGACGTCATTGGAAGATGGGCGCGCAAAATCTGTATAAAGGTTAGCGTTACCAACCGCCCGTGGCGTCGCTTTTTCATCGCGCTTGCGCGATGTATTTATCAACGTTTTTTAAACGTAAGAATTCGTGTTTAAATCGTAAGAGAATATGGCAGATTTATTAGACATATTGTATGGAGAAAAAACATTATTAGTAGTTCTAGCCCACTGCACTTCCGTAAGATTAAAATCACCTACAATTAAAAATGTGTCATCAGGAGTGGTAGTAATAATAGTGCATAACTTGGAAATAAAGTACGTAACAGCTTCGTCGTCACCTGGTGGCAAGTATACACAGCATATGTGCAGCTTTTGATTATTGTTTCCAATGATAGTGATCCAGAGATCCTCCGCATCACTGCTCCAATTATATTGATGAACGGTTGCAAATTTATTGTTAACGGCAATGAGCACCTCGCCACCATCTTTTTTAGATGATGCACTAGTGTCGCGATCGCGACGAAAGATCACAAAATTATTGCCAAGGAGTTTACTACTTTCGACGCTAGAATTTAACCAAGTTAATTAGATATGTATCACTAATACCTATTACATTATTTACCTATTGCCTTAAAACTCGATGACCATGTACATTAGAAAATCGATCTAATTCTTATATGCTTGCGACTAGAGATTTTTGAAATGTGCATTTGGGAGAAATTAAGATTGACATGTTTTTAGTGAAAATTAAATTTTTAAACTAAATTTTTATTTAAAAAATCGAACCTTTTGAACCGAACCGGACCGAACCTTGACCTAGGTTCGGTTCGAAAAATTTGCCGGTTTGGTTCGAGGTTCGGTTCGACAATAAAATGTCCGGTTCGGTTCGGTTCGGTTCGAAAAATCAAACCGAACCTCGAACCTGTTCGGTTCGTGTCCATCCCTAACAATATCTAGGTAACATTGCAAGTTTTTCCTGGGTTTTCCTTGCGATATTAACATGAAATACAGCTTACATACATGATTTCTATTTATACATACAACAACTAATTACACAACAATAGGCATATTAGCACCCCCACTTAAGCCTTACGGTAACGTAATCACACACTTCTTTAATAACCATCCTCTCAACCATATAAATAGAAAAATGTTTCCAATCCTGAAATTATTGAATTATTTAAAATTACCAATAAAAATTAATCAGCTGATTTCACGTTAAGCGCATTGGCTACCCGAAAAAGCCGGTACCAGGCCGCAACACAAATTGAAAACAATCATTCTTTTAAAATTTAAAATTTTTACCTAATGTACTCAAACGAAATATTTCGAACATCAATAAATCAGTCACCTTCAATTTATGTCATAAATGTCAAACCTGAAGTTTTTATTATTTTGACAACGATCCTAGGTCATGGATCGAAACGTAAATAAATATGATTTTAAAAACTATGAGTGGTTTAATTCCCAACGAAGATTAAGAAAAATGCTAAACAAACAACAACAAACATACAGGGAATATTTACAATGAGATAGAACGCTGTATCACTTTAGCCCCGCGAGTATCGTATTAGTCCTATGAACGGAGGTTAATTTGGACCACAGTTTTGATTTTGTTACAAATTTGTGGTTCATCGTAATTTCTTTTTAACCCCATATGTATCTTTAGTATAAAAGCCATACAATTCAGAGTCTTTTTCATGTGTTTTCTAAAAATGATATAGGAGTTATGATGAAAAGTGTGTATTTTCGTAACATATTAGCCCCGATTGAACATAATTCTGCTATTCAGACTTTTTAGAGTTTATATTTAAATTTATGAGAACTAATGTAGAAGGAATCCAATTAGTAAAATAGTTTTAATTGATCAAAGAAATGCGCGAACAGAGAATAACATTTTTTGCAGACGATCCGTGTACCCTAAATTCGACAGACCAGATCCTTATAAACTTGTTTAATGATATACCAGAACGATTATAAATTGGCATAATTACCTTGTATTAAGTTAGAATGTTGTTTCAGATTAACTCAAACTTCCTTTAATTTAATGTACCGTTCACTTTTGGGCTATCAATCGACCAATTTGATCTTAGCCCATTAAATCATAATTAATTGCTTAAGTCGAAAGCGAATACACCCTAGTCAATATTTTTCCCGTAACATAAACGGAACCTGTATTTATATGCAGTTACAGCTCGCTAAAACGGACAAGAAAAAATAAAGTTTATTCCATGTCTGATTCTTTTGCTTACGGTTATAATAAAAATACCAGTTTGAGAAAATTGGAAGGTAATAAAGTGGGCCATGCCATACTATCGGTCGGTTATTTAAGATAAACAAAATAAACGTGACTTGTTTTTTTTATATACGAGATTGGTAATATCGAAAAATCGCCTATTTTTTATGTAGCTCATTATTTTCTAGTAGACAGATCGAGGCGTGTTCCGTTAAATGGCTATTTTACGGATAAATTCATCTGAACGTGTTTAATAGCATTTTCTATTTAATGCGGACTCTTCTATCGCTTTATTGCATAACGGATTTAATAATTAATAGAACTTTGCCAAAAGAATGTTTTTAAAATAAAAATTTTAAATTATATTTATAAAGACGACCAATGTACATGCTGCTTATAAAAAGTCTTGAAGCTGTCTTCGGGAGGTCCAAGGAATATCTTTGTGTGATCAGCAAACGTGCAAGTCAGTATTAAAAACCATTGCGTCTATAATTCGTTTCAGGAGAGAAGAACGTAGAGTAGGTCGTATCGAGAGCTATTTACACTACTAGAATAGCACGGGTGGGAAATTCAAAATAGTTACTTAACCTTATTTATTTGACATTCGCTATAACCAAACAAAAAACAATAATTTAAAAAACAATTTAAGTAGTAGCTGCACATAAAACATTTTTTTAAATGCAATACTTCGACATTTTCAGAAATTTTTCACTACATTTATAGGGAATAATTAAATGACATAAAGCCATGTTTATGTATAGAATCATAAAGAATGTGACTAAACTTTAGCATAAAATTCAGAAAAAAGTAGGTATTACCGTGTAAGTAATCTACAAGGGACCCATATCATTATCACTTGTATTGTTATCGTTCGAGTGGGCGGCGTCTGAAAGCATGAGCGGCTTAATTATTTGTTTAATAAGTATTAGCAAAAATAATTGGAAGTTTTATAAATACATAAAACTAAAAATAAAATAGTTAAAATTGAATGATTTTAGCAGTTTGAGGCAGCTCGGAAATTTTCGGTAACCTTCGGAAGGCTTCGTGGTTGCTTGTGGAACCAAAATAAACTTAAACACTTATTGAATGAATGTATATATAGTTTAAAAGGGGTGTAAAAGTCTTCGGTTGTCTTCGGAACTCTTCGGAAAGCTTTGGAATTTATTTAAAAGGTCCAGTAAGAAGTTGAACAGCGATAGTTAGAAAATATTTACAGTTTGAAGAAGTTCATGCGTCTTCGACGGTCTTCGAGACTCTTCGAAAGCTTCGTGTTTTACTGGTGGAACAACGTGAAGTTACAAAGATTATGATGTGAAATTAAAAATTATTAATTGAACATATTGCTATGATAAGGGGTTATTTAGGGGTGTATTGATTCGTAAAGGTCGCGTAATAAATAAAATAAAAATACGAGCATAATACGTAACCACAGAATAATTACATCAAAATTAACTTATAAACTCCTAGGAATATCCAAAACAACCATGGTTGGTTACAACACTTTGTACGACGGTTCAGATAAGACAATCTAAATTTAGATAGCAAAAACTATATAACGCCCAGAGTTTGATAAGGAGCCCAGTCTCAATTTGAACCACGTCGAACCTGAATCACTGTTACTCGCAAATTTACGCGTCGAAATAAATTTCAAATTAAATTATTAAATTTTGTGAAAAGTGCTGTTGATGACAAATTACATTGAAGATATATGTATTCGCCGTTTGCTGAAAAACGGTTCTAAGTGTGGTATTCAGAAATCTAAGTTGTCTCTAAGTTGTATCTAAGTGGAGAGATCTAAGTTGTATCTAAGTTGAGAGATCTAAGTGGTATCGAGAAATATAAGGCGTATCTAGAAAAATATAAATTAAAGCACGAGGTGAATTTTGGAAACAAGGATTAACAATACTGTATAAAATTATTGGTTCAAACTCACGTGAAGGAGCACAAAACAAACCATTGTTTTTCGACTGAAGATAATAAAGGGGTGTTGATCCACCACACGCAACCAAAGGGGAAAAGGATTCACCAGAAAATCACAAGTAAGGGTTAACTAGTATAAGGAATCATTTCAAATTTAAATTTAAACACTGAATATATTTTTCTAATTTGTAAGGAGTCAACAAAAATATTTAATACGTAGAAATTTACGTAAAGAGGATAAAAAGTCTTGAACGTTCTAGATTTGTTAGTAAAAGGTGTCGTTTTTGGTGACTTTAAGTTAAAGAAAGGGAGATACAACTTTTGGGATAAATAATCTAAATTATGAATTGATTTAAGGATTACAAAAACTGTGAAGTGTAGATATTATTTTTCATTATACGAATATTGATCGACTTCGTTTTATCTTTCTCAGCAGGTAAGATTTGAAGGGGTAAATTATTTGATCATTGTAACGTGAATTAAACTGGACTAGCTGTGGCATAATTAAAATTAGAATATTAGA
Organism: Platerodrilus igneus; assembly: GCA_036346225.1. Classification (NCBI taxonomy): domain Eukaryota; kingdom Metazoa; phylum Arthropoda; class Insecta; order Coleoptera; family Lycidae; genus Platerodrilus; species Platerodrilus igneus. The sequence goes on from JARFIW010000318.1 coordinate 13,524,420, forward strand.
AAAAACACAGAGCGGTGGCGTTTAGCAGGAAACTGGACGTTTATTACATCGGCGTGCGGCGTTATCATATCAATATATATATATATATATATATATATATATATATATATATAAGCATAGGGGGTTTCGAAGTCTTCGGTTGTCTTTGGAACTCTTCGGACGGCTTCGTGGTAGTGGTGCCTTAAGCCTTGTTGAGTGCGTCGCCGTTAAACTCTACCGGGGATGTCGCTTCGGAGGTAGAGTTGACAGACGCAATCACAGTAACGACTTGTCGGTGATGAATAGAACGGAGCTTAACGCCCATACGTAGTTTATTATCTATTGATTGATGAATTGTAGTAACGTGCCCTAGGTACAGCAGCGGACAACGTCACCGTCGGAGAATACGCAGGCTATGCTGAAGTATAGAGACTATAGAGAGTGCTGCTCGCTGAAGATCTTGCAGGCTATGAGGAGTACTGCTAGATGATTCCTTAGGCTATGGTGAGCACTAACGAATGTTTTTCGAAGAATTTGCAATTATATTTATACATTTCGATTTCTTATGCTTCCTGTGTTGGAAACGTTAATGATGTCTTTAACCAATTAAATGGCGTGTTTTGATTTTCGAGTGTAAAAGAATCTCCAAATTTTGTTTGACCAATGAGCGTGCTGATTTTTGGGTACCACAAAAAATGAGTTGGAAATTCTCGCGATTCTTAGTTTGTTCTGTTTTCAGCTCGTGTATTTTGATATAGTCAACAGTATCATTACCTGTATTCGAATTTACTCATTATTTCTTCAACCACATCTTCTACAATGCCAAATTCCAAATCGACGTTTCTTTTTTTCTTAGAACATGATCGACACATCTTTTTCACACATCAGATATTACTCTTTTAATGCCATCTTGAAACCGAGCTTTTACATAATTCAATTTGAATGCAGTGTTATGCGTAGCAACATAAGCTTTTACGTTAGCCCATATCACTTCTATAGGATTAAAACTGCAGTGGTATGAATGTAATCTCAGCACTACTTGTCCATTATTTTTCACCAATACATCAATAACATATATTGTGGAATGCGAAATGCGATACTACTTAACTAATTATAATAACTGAAGCTTTAGATAACGAAAATGAAAATAAACAAATGACCGATTACCTACTTAGCACTGACGGACCTTCTAAGAAAGTACTAAACCCGATGTTGAATGAGGAAGTTGGTCAACGGAAACCAATACGTTGCTAATTAGATAGTAATGAATAATTTTGCCCGGCATTGGGAAAGTAATTCGAACATGGAGAACGAAAATTAATGTAAAATTGTTGGGCATTTTGAAAAAAGAAAAACTCGTGACCGGTTTGATGTTGTTGCAGCTCGTCAGACGGGCGCATCTCTTTTTGCAAAACAACCACTAAAGATCTTGAATTATACACAAATTATTGTGTATTTATAAGTAGAAAATATTTTTCATGCGCCCTTTATACCCGAATGTAGATAACCAACTACCTGTGACTGTTTCAAATCTCCGATATGATAGTATAGATTACATTGCCAGATAAAATTTTAATAACTAAGTCAAAAGACAAGATAAAAATAAAAATAACTAGATGACCGATTATCAACTTAGCACTGGCAGGCCTTCTAAGAAAGTATTATCTCCAATGCTAAATGAGGAAGTTAATCAGTGGAAACCAATACGTTTCCTGTTAAATAGTAATCAATAATTTTGCCTAGCATTGGGAAAGTAATTCGGGTAAAGAGAACGAAACTTAATGTTGGTTATTGATTATTGTTGGTTATTTTGTAAAAAGAAATGCCATCTATACTATCATATCAGGGACTTGAAACAGTCACCGATAGTTGGTTATTTTCATTTGGGTATAGGGGGCGTATGATAAATATTTTGTGGTTATAAATACACCATGATTTGTGTATAATTTATGATCTTCGTTGGTTGTTTTTGCAAAAAAAAAATGCGCTCGTTTAACGTTTTGCAACAACAACGATTAGGTCACGTTTTTTTTTACAAAATGCTTAATAATTTTACCTTACTTTCCGTCCTCTATGTTCGAATATCTTTCCCAATGCCAGACAAAATTATTTATTACTATTTAACTGGAAACATATTGGTTTCCGTTAACCAACTTTCTTATTCAGCATTCAGTGTAGTACTTTCTTGAAAGGTTTGCCAGTGTTAAGTAGATTAAAGAAGTATGTTGAAGGAAGACGGCTGTAATATGTGTATCATGAGGGGCGTGTTATAACATTAACTTTAGGTTAGTAGGGGCTAAATTTCGGAGAAGTAAGTGTCTATGACAGATACACGGAAAAAATAGCTACGTGAGCGGGTCTGTGTCGGGGCAAAATTCCAGGATTTGAGTGGCAGTTGATGTTTTCGTAGAGAATCGGCTTTTCTTAATTTTTGTACCAGAGTGACTGCTACAGACCGACACCTGCGGTAGCTCCGTCCTGATGATCGTAACTCTATATGATCGCATTTAATATCATAACAAAACAATTACATCATGCATACGTTATAAAAAGTTTTAATTTATTTAACAGCTTATTTGTTCAGCGTTTCAGCAACTAAGCGAAACTGCAACCAACCTTATCTTAATCATTCTAGTAAAATCTGCAAATGCCGTAAAACTTGGTTGATTTAAGGAAGTGAGTGAACAGCATACTTTGACTGTTTAATCTTTAGTTGTACCGTGCACGCATTGTCTTACATGCATTTGGTGATGACGACTTGAGCTTCCTCATTTTGTTTGGCGCTCTTGTTTACTGCTAACGTGTCTTAATTGTTTGCGTATACCGTATTTTGTGTTTCTGTATATTTGATACAGGTAAGTACTATGTATAACATATAAAGGTCACTAATGTGTGTGTGTGTGTGTGTGTGTGTGTGTGTTGACAAGGAGGTGAGGGGTGGAGAGATATAAAGAGAGATGTAGCACATGATTAAACTTTTAGCTATTTTTACAGTATTTCTTTAGATCAAAAATATAATTGGAATCTGTAAAAACGGATACTGAATACCTTTTAAAAATTGCAGGATTTCTTTAATTTAGCCTTTTTAAATTATCTTTTATATTTATTTTTAGAAATGAGGAAAGCAAAGTTGCCCACAGAAGACATTATAGCTTGCCTTAAATTATATCGAACAGAAATTGCTAAAAATTATGATCGTTCAGCTGCATTAGTATGGAGAGAAATAAGTGAACATCTTGTCAATAAAATATCCACCAAAGCAATTTACACATTCGTGAAAGAGAATAGGAGTAGCTGTTTGGAAGCGTTAAATATTACCCCGGATAATAAAGTGTGTATAGATAGACAAAAGTTTTTCTGAGGACAGTAGCGAAAATAATGAGCATAGTTTTTTTATATTGATTATTCTAAATGTACTGAAATTAAACCCGATAACGATTCCAGGTATTTTAAAAGAGGGTGGACGGACATTATAAACGAAAATATGTTCAACAACGAAGAATGTAACGAATGCATATGGAATTTTAAATACGGTTATTTCAAGCAGATTTCAAACGAAATACTTATATCCACCAGCTGCAAAGAACGTAAGGGTATGATTGAAATGAAAGGCATGGTATGCGAATATAATGGAAACGACGATTTACCGATTTAAGTTGATTGCATTATATCCAAAAAAATCAACAAATCTTTACATACAGGAATTCATAAGAGAAATTTAACTGCCACCAGGAGACGCCAATTTGCAGAAGTTTTAAACCATCAGAATTCTGTAAACGTTTTAAGAGATACTGCAGTATCCACAAGTTCCAATGATCCCTTACTGAGAACTCTTCCCAACTTGGCAACACTACAGAAGTACAAAACGGAGAATATTTCCGAAAAAAATAAGGTTGTTCTCTCAATGGGAAAAAATGTGATTGAAATATTGAACATTCTACAATTTACTGAACCAAACAAGTTTGTAATACATCATTTATCATATTGTAAATCTGCTTTACATTTTTGGACTCGTGAGCAAATGTGTATATATTGTAGTGGATTTAAGGGGTTAAATTTGGGGGTAACAACGCTTAGATGGTGATCATCTTTAACATTTAGTAGAGACGCACGCAGAACCACTAGGCCGAGGGGTTCAGGAACATAATACATCCTCAACGGAGATGGAATCTTCAAGTTTTTCCAGGTAACGCATTAGAATTTGCTGCTTTTTTTTATAAACTGTTGGAAATTTTGTGATGTGTGAGAGTGAACTTTGATGGTATTTTTCGTTATTACGTATTGAAAAGGATACGTATAACTGACTATTAATATGGTATTTTGAATATAAAACAAAAGGTGTACGTAAAGCTTATTGAATTGCTTGATAAATTTAAATTTAATTGTTAAGAGTACGTGGTTTTTTTTTTTAAGTTTGTAGTACTAGTATGCAAAGTGGAAAGCATACATTGATAAACTGGGTTATCATGAGCTCACCATACTCCAGTGTGTAGTAAAAAACCAAGGTCAGGTATTATTTGGGGCCCATTTACTTCTGTTGCATTAAATGTGTTAGAAATTTTCAGTTTAAAAACTTGGACTTTACAAAGATAGCATGCATTGAGGTGTAACTTGAGCACCGAACTGTAAATAACTTTGAATTATTATTTGTAAATAGTGGTTAATAAATATTGTATGATTGTTGTATTATTTTGTGATTTTATTGTATGGTGTGTGATCGGTAAAGAGAATGTGAGTAAATTTAGGTATACGAGAAGAAGTCTAGCTGAACTAGCCAGGGAAGCTGCTGAAGAAAATAATTCGATAAAGCAGATTATGGGTAAAAAAGTTTTGTAAAATTTTTATATGTTTGAAAATAAATTTCTTTTTGAAAACTGCTGAGGTCTGGTCTGAAATTAGAGACTTCCACGGCAATTTATGACGGCCCAACGTTGGGGCTCGAATGTTTTTTTTTTACTCTGGCGAGGTCTTTATAGACTAACACGGCAATTTTATGACGCCCAATCTGTGGGGCTCGAATGATCTTTAGAAAGTACCAGTTCCTGTGACCTAAAAGCACATTCCACGGCAATTTATATATATATATATATATATATATATATATTGTAGTGGATTAGAAAGGTTAAATTTTGGGGCCAACAAAGCAATTTCCTAACACCCTGTATAGAGAAAGGAACCATTTATATACGCGCAAACTAAATTTCATTTATTTAATTTAAATTAACAAGTATTGACATAATTTTATAACTAGGGATTAGAAGGTAATAGATTCGCAAAGAAAATCAGGTTTATAAGCCCACAGAAATTAATAATTAATTTAATTTATTTTAATTTAAGGGGTTATAACGTCAGAGAACGCATAAGAGCATGAAAAATCAATAATACCAAGCCGAAAAGCTTTCTTAACAAACAGACAGACGTCCGTTATATAAAAATACTGGGAAACGTAAACTCCTAGAAGTGTTATTTTAAACGATCATTAATTAAGCACAGCTGCACGTTGGAAAGGTCACTTTCCCCTTATTTCTGTAGATAACAGAGCGAGCTTCAAGGAAATATTGTGTAACCGTCGATGGTTTCGTTATAAACACTAACAAGAGCTTCTTAAAGAGCAGAAAAGATGCACAATTAATAATATGTTACAGAATGAGACGGGCATAGAAGCATGCATTTTAGTAGGCACGTATTCAATCCACGTGGGGTAGACATAAGACGCGGGCAGCTATATCGATTTTCTACCACTTAAGCAAGGTTAGAACGCGACATTCAATATGCATAAGACAGGAATAGAGATATTACAGGCCGGGCTATAAGACGTTACTGAAACGTATCATTGGTCGAAATAGGTAGTTTTAGAACAGAGGAACATGTGATAGGTTGTCATGAATAGCGTGGTTAATGCGGGGATATTTCTAGAAGTTTAGAACGGCTACACAAAATTTGTGGAAATGTTATTTTGTAATTAGGTATTTCGCGTAAAGTGTGGCCAAGGGGGCCTAGTTTTATGATGTAAATACTCTGGGAGATTTAGGACGGATCTTTTTTTCTTTTATTTTGCATCGCTTACGACGTACAAGAATCTACTGACGAGGCTTGTAAGTATTAAAAATTTGTAAATTCAATAGTACAGTATTAGATTGTTGTGGCCTTATAGTTAGAAACGCAAATTGTGTCGAGTTTATTTAAATTTAACTAAGGTCCAAAGAATATTTTAACAAGCTCGTAAATTAATAATGCGATAATAAACGAGTGTAATATACATGGATTTGGATATTAAAATTGATATTGGATGGGTTGCATGAAGCGCAGCTTAGATGGTGTTCAAGTTTTTCCAGGTAACGCATTAGAATTTGCTGTTTTTTTTTATAAACTGTTGAAATTTTTGTGATGTGTGAGAGTGAACTTTGATGGTATTGTTCGTTATTTTACGTATTGAAAAGGATACGTATAGCTGACTATTAATATGGTATTTTGAATATAAAACAAAAGGTGTATATAAAGCTTATTGAGTTGCTTGATGAATTTAAATTTAATTGTTAAGAGTACATGGGTTTTTTTGAAGATTGTAGTAATAGTATGCAAAGTGGAAAGCATACATTGATAAACTGGGTTATCATGAGCTCACCATACTCCAGTGTGTAGTAAGAAACCAAGTTCAGGTATTATTTGGGGCCCATTTACTCCTGTTGCATTAAATGTGTTAGAAATTTTCAGTTTAAAAACTTGGACTTTACAAATATAGCATGTATTGAGGTGTAACTTGAGCACCGAACTGTAAATAACTTTGAATTATTATTTGTAAATAGTGATTAATAAATATTGTATGATTGTTGTATTATTTTGTGATTTTATTGTATGGTGTGTCAACGATAAAGAGAATGAGAATAAATTTAGGTATACGAGAAGAAGTCCAGCTGAGCTAGACAGGGAAGCTGCTGAAGAAAATAATTCAATGAAGCAGAATACGGGTAAGAAAAATTTTGTGAATTTTTCTATTTGTGAAAATTGATTTTTTTGTAACTGGCAAGTACCAAAGCTTAGTAAGTTACACGGCAATTTATGACCCCCAATGTGTGGGCTCTAATGTTTTTTTTTACTCTGGCGAGGTCTTTATGGGGTTACACGGCAATCTATATATATATATATTGCTGTGAAACCTACAAAATCCGTGAACTACGTTTTATAATCGAGCCTTACTTTTGGGCGTCAAGAATGCTGTGAAACCTACAAAAAGCTATTCATTACCTTAACTGTGTTGGTCCATTGACTTTCCTCCGTTAATCGCCTCGGCTGCTCCTCTAGATAGCTTTCATCCTCATACATAAAAAAAACAAACACATTCCTACCACAAACATCAACGTCAACTCTATTTACATCAACATTCACAATACATTAAAATTTCAAAATTAATATTCAGCATAAATTTTAATATCAGAAAATTTCAAAATTAAATTTATTATCATTTTAATGTGCATCCAGAATTAAAGTCCTTGTAGGATGCCTACTAATTACTATAACAATATATGCAGACCGGAGTCTGAGTACAAAGGAGCATCTACCACCCTTTACGTTAATTAACCAGGTTCGTCTAATTGAGCTCAAAGACATACCCATATTTTCATCATAATCCAGAACATCAGTACTAAATACCCCTTTCTACTTAAACAAGCAAATTTCACCTTAAAATTAAAATATTATTGTTAGTACAATTTCACTACTGTCCATTTTAAATAAACAAATTATAAAGTTATTCAACACACACCAAAATATCAAAGTTCGAACAAAATAGTATAATTTACCTGAAGGTTACTGCACTCGTAGCTTCAATGTACATCGTCCCTTTGTTAATTACACCATTCCAACTGGATTATATTTACGGCTTCTGATTCTCAACGCTTTTAAAATTTTCTCCATCACCATTTATTTAAAGTTGTTTCAGGGCTTTTCCGGAACTCATCTGTGTATATCTGAACCTTGTTTTGTGGATCCAGACACGTTTATGCACCATTTAATTATTAATACCCTCGAAAAATAGCAAAGAAATTCATACTTCTTTCATTTGTCGTTGTAAATTTTACTAATTGGTACAGTGATACTAACTTTATTACCTTGTATCTTCTTTTCTAAGTGCACTAAAGTACATTTATTGTAGCACGTAAAGAACAAGCTGTTTTACATCACAAAATATTCGAGCAAACTGTTTAAAATTATTTAATCAAAACCGGAAAACTAAAAAGCACTGTTTAACGCGTTGAATCAAGTCGAAGATCTAAGAGAGCTTGTTCATATTCCCCTGGGCATATATAGAGGTTAGCCTGTCTGTCGGTCGAGTCTCCAAAACGGACAATTCTAAAGAATTTCGCCTGCTATGTTCCCATTCCGCAGCCCGGCATGCGATTTTTACGAATTTTGCACTCGCCCCAGTTAAATCTCAGAAATTTCAACACGGCACGCAACGTCTGGAAATAGCTAATTGAATTTTATACAGAAATGTTATTTTTACCTCTCAAATTTTGCCTTTTACTTTCAACCAATCGCAACCCTATGACGTTGCTCTACTCACGCCTTTTACTATATGTGCCTCGGTCTTGCGCATATTATCTGTCTCTATCTACCCTGTTCTTATTAGTGCAAATTGATATTCCTTATTATCGATTATTTCAGTCCATGTGGACTATCTGGGTTAAATAACCCCGTATCGCGCCTTCCCGTGAATATTAAGCCACGGTTTCTCCAAGATTCTTTGTAACCATTAATTATCTGCAACATTTACGCAGAATGAGCCTTTTAAAAATACGCAGGTGTTCATACATAATATTACTTCTCAGAGCTTTATTTCATGGTATTTTATTGGGTTATTACAAGTTTTTATAGATATTGTCTGTTACTAACGGTTTAATTAACTCCAATTAAAATAATACCCTTTAGTTTTTAGTGAATCCTAATTAAATATTCAATTATTATCAGTACATTTTTGTTTAATACCGGTTACTTAAAATAGAGTTAATTAATATAAATTTTGCACATAATTTCTCTTTGTTTCTTTACTAGGAATAATTAAATTACATGTAGAGTTTTCTAATACTGCTTCCTTTTATATAAAGCGTCTTATAAATAATTTAAATCTCTTATTTTTAATAAAACGAATGAATTTTTATGCTTCACGGTTTTTTAATAACGCGTACCTTTTCCCAAAGCTTCTACACGGTGATTAAAATTATTTGATGTGATTATTTAATTTTCTACCCTGGTCTAAATATGAGTAATATATATATATATATAAATTGCTTTTCAAAATATTCTAAAAATTATCCACAGCGATTGGTTGTAGACTCAAGTGCAGGTTTAGTTAAAAAATTGCACAGCCTTATAATAATTTATCAGGAAAAATTTTTTTATGTGCTGCTGTAACACGTACCAATACTCGGCATGGAGAAATTCCTGTTAGCCAAATATTATCAGAAGCTCATGATACAGAGTTCATTGCAAACTGGTTACTGCGGTGGAAAAAATACGGTGTGTGTGTGTCTTCCAAAAATTACTGTATGTGATCATTCTTTAGCGTTACTGGGAGGAATTTGCTGGGTACTAAATCAAATTTATCTTAACAAGTACATCGAAGAAACCTTCAAAATATTAACCTGTCCATAGGAACGTAAAACAGCTAAACGTCGTAATGTTTTTATACGGGTTGACTACGTCCACTGCATCAAAATCATACTTGGTTGGTCTGGTTTAAAAAATAAACCTAGGAGCTCCAGAGAATTTTATATGCACGCGATGTTGCATTTAATTCAATGCAATAATTTCACTGATACCGAACATATTATTGAATCAATAATAGTTTTGTCAAATAGTGAATACGTGAGATTTGATAATGGACAAAAAGCTATTCCATTGCAAAAGCACAAATTATATCTGTAGAAAGTTATTGTTTCTCTTGAAACAACCGTATTGGATGAGGATGCAGATGTATCTGCAGATTATGACGAAGTTGTGGAAATTACGGAGATTGTTACGATTAAGAATTGGATGGAAGATATGAAAAATAAAAGCTTAACGCAATGTATTTTCTAGACTGATAATTTTCACTATTGCCCTGAGGTGGGTGAAAATCTTCTCAAATTTTTAAAAACATTCACGCTAAGGTCAGCAAATCTGCAGCCCATATTCGATTATTGAAATTTGAAGGAAAGTTCGGCTACGGTAGAAAGCTATTTTAGCGATGTATAGATAGAACTTTCTCTCCTCAGGAATTACCCATGAGAGTGGATTAAAACATTTCAAAGCAATCGCGGATATCACGATCATCACTGGAAGAGAAATCAACATTTTAGAGGAAAGTAGCTAACAACAAGTAAGCTTGTATCATCTATAACTTTCTGCTTTCTACAAAAGTATCGATACATTTATTTCTAACTCTTGTAACAATTTTATTTTTTGGTTATTAAATCCGTTCATAAAAGTGCAAGAATTATAAAACACTTTTATTAAAATAATAAGTAAAATACATTTAACAACTTTGGTAATACGCTAAAGCGGCATCTTTATGTGGCATTCTATGTATAGTCGAATATCTGTGTCTTCTATAGCAATTTGCAAGATGTACGAAAAAACGCAGGCCGCCAATTTGCGTATAAATTTTGAGCAGTCGAGACACATCTTTGAATAGCGCGCAAAAACAACACTAAAAATGCAACTTTGAAAATAGGAAATCCAATCACTGATGTTAAAACCACTTTGTATTACAACGTGTAAAAAGCAACTTAGAAGATGGAAAGTTTAACTAATTTAGAGAAGACCATTTTATTATACAAAATAAAGATGGTATTTGGTAAGGCAGCGTGAATCAACATATTGCAGCAGCTGACGAAAGTATTGTGTCTGCATTTAATTCGACACTTGGAGCAATTCCATGTGCTAGAAGCTGTTTAGGATGAGCTGGGTCCACACATCATGCAGTAAATTCCGCTTGTTATAACAAGTACCTCGTCAAGGCTACAAAAAAGCAGTTTTGGTTCGTAGTTAGTTTTAAGAATCTTTTTTGATGGTTTATACATTAGAAACACTTTAATTTGTTTGATTGTGTAATAGTACGAATATTATAAAAATTTCAATTATAATTTTCCAGTGTTAAAATTATAATTCACTATTTTGATGGTTTAAGAAACCACACACGTGGTTCATTATGTACCGTTAGTAACAGCAACAGGTGTTACTGACGTCACTTGTTTGTCTGCAGTACACTGCTGACAGATGTGTTCTAGAAAACAAATGCTTCGAACAGCGTTAGCCCAAGTTGAGTAAACAAGAATATTTTTGTGATATCCTTTTTTTTTGTAGAAATTAAAACTAATACAAGTAATTTAGAAAAGGAAAAACTTGAGTAGCAACATTTTTAAAATGTAATCCTCTCGAACAGATCTGCACGGGTCGGACCTTTTTTAGTGTAACCAGTTTACACTAAGCTGTAAAATGTTTGATTATCAACTATTTTGATAAACCTTAATTTAAAATTCACGAAGTCATTTAATTATTTATGAAATTTTGTTGCATTGCATTTTGTTTTAAAAGAGATTCTTTTGAGTAAATTATTGGTTCAAGATTAAAACTTTTTATTTTGATCAAATATGGTCAAATCTAACAACAGGAAACTAATATCCTTAAGAGTAGAATTTTGATGCCAATTTTATATAGAAAATATCTTTTTAATATTTCTTTAGGTATGTTTGCGGGACACAAATAGTGTTCCACCTTTCTATTAATCTAATTATTACAATTTCTTACAGGAACAGCGTCTTATTTTATTAAGACATATTTTTGTTAAAGAAGGCAACCTTTTTTTTGGTTGGGTTACCACGCCCATACAAAAAACCAACGTGGGGCAAACGCGACACTGGCGCCGGCAACGTTTGGGGCCTCGAAATTTGTTTGTTTAAAATTAATTTTGCCTCGAAATTTGTTTGTTCAAAATTTATTTTGCCTCGAAATTTGTTTGTTTAAAATTAATTTTGCCTCGAAATTTGTTTGTTCAAAATTTATTTTGCTTCGAAATGTGTTTGTTTAAATTAATTTTGCTTCAAAATTTGTTTGTTCAAAATTTATTTTACTTCGAGATTTGTTTGTTCAAAAATTATTTTGCTTCGAAATTTGTTTGTTCAAAAATTGTTTTGCTTCGAAATTTGTTTGCTCAAAGTTCATTTGACATTAAGATTTGTTTGTTTAAAAGTTTGGTTGAGACGTTAAACCCCCATTCAGTCAATTAATTAACTTAGTCAAATTTATTTTTAACTTTCATTCTGTTTTGACCCAATATAATTTTTTTTGATATTGTTTTGGCAAAAATTATTTTACAAATACACTTTTTGACTTTTACCTTTGGTTGCCCAAATTTGTTTTGACTATTTTTGTAAGGTTCAAATCATTTAGATTTATTAGTTTGATCTCATTAAAATATTAGGCTTTTGTAATCATGTCGGAAAAATTCCAAATTGTTTGTCTACTTAAAGAAGAACTGGAGTATGAACTGAAGATTAGAGGAGTAGTGAGTGAGAGACCAGTTTTGGAGAAAAGAAAAATTTTAGGAAGACTGTTAGTTAAAGAAGCTGATAAGCCTGGAGTTTGATTTGATTTCAATAAAGAACATTTTTGTCCGAATTTGATGATAATACTACGAATTTTATTTTGAGGGTACATCGGTTTGAGCTGTCGTCGTATCATTTGAAAATTGCTCTTGTGCATATGCACAGTTTTGATTTTGTTAGCAGATTTTTATTTAGATCGGCATTGCAACGCAATTTAGTCTAGGCGGAACTTGTCGTCGTGGTTGGTCGCTCAGCAGTATGTTAGTCCAGACGAGACTCAGGAAGAGTTGGTCGCTCGGCATTACATAAGTCTAGACGAAACTCGAGGTGAGTTAGGCGCTCTAGAATTTTTGCATCATATTTTGTTTTGAGTTGATGTAATTTTGGTATTGTTAGTCTAGGTGAGACTCGTAGAGGGTTTGTCACTCTAGCAAATTTAGGCGTTGTGAAGCATTATAGTTGTTTCGACAGGATAGGACCTTCTTAATTTTGACTCGAAGTCTTATAGTATGTTGTATGTCAACTAAATGTAGCAAATACATGCACCCCGTCCTCTACATGCGTTGCATTGAATTATAGAGAGCGGATTACATTTATTTACTACATATACATCTTTGAATTAAATTTATAATTGTTTATAGCTTATAGGTATGATTATGAAATAAAAGTTTATATAATTAGGAATTTAATTACTCTATAGGAGAAGGACAAGCAACAGCTTGAAATATCTTCAACATAAAACCAAAAGTCGGCATGCCAACAAGTAAGTTTAAGATAATTACAATATGGCAGTCTTAAATTCCTAATTATTCTAACTACAGATTCACAACGTCGCTTTCAAAACATACGTACAATAAGAAAAAACAATTTTGAAAACGAATTATCAGATTCAGAAGGTAGGTAACAAATTTTCTCATTATGCCAATTTCTGAAATACAGACAAATTTTTATAGATGTTTGGATGGAAATTGGAGAGGGTTAGGCCGAACAAAAGCTAAACGAAGGAGGACAGCTTATTATGGCATTCCGCGTCCAGAAGTCTTAACGTTAGAAGCAGGGAAAAAAATTAAGATTCCACTTCTAAAAAATGTTAACTTCGTTCGATCACCTATTTTGTACGATGGGAAAAAGTATTTTCTGAAACATACCTGCCCATTTGATTCAGTTATTCAAATGATGACTTCTGCGTTTTGCGACAGCAAAGATTTGAAAACGTTCGTAAATAACTTCCGATGACGTAATTTTTTCTTTATTAAAAATATGCAGGTCACAACCAAGTCACAAATTTTAAAATATAGTTTTGAATTGCTTGTAACATGTGGTAAGTTTCAGCAGGAAATTGTTGAAACAAAACCTATTCAGGTCGGTAGATTGCGATATGATTGTAACGTTACCCATATTTTAAGTGTTTTTATTGGAAACTTAAAATCAGCTGTAAAAAACATCAATTGTCTAAATTGCGGATTGGAAAGACAAAGAGACGTTGCGTATGTCAATATTGGCATTACCGATAATTTCTTTACAAATTTAGCTAATCATATTTCAAATTATGGCGATAATAATGTTCTTACCTGCTCAAGTTGCAAGAACAAAGTGCAACCCCGGTATTCATACCGACCTTATATTTTCATTGATTGTGATAAAGGATACTGCAGTTTGAGTGACATTCTAATAACAATCACGATCAATAATTTTAATTACATTTTAGGGCTGTTTGCCACTTTGAAAAACCTATTTTAAACGATTGCGCAACTATTGGTCATTATACGACATATTGTCGGAGAATCGATGGTAAATGGGAGATATATGACGACTGTCAGAATTAGTTCAAAGACGCGTCTTCGTCCAAAGTTGTCAATCCTCATTTAATTTTATTTTCTGTTTAGTTAACCATACCGCAAAGTTACAGATTCCTGTGTACATACTTCGAAGTATTCCATACCCAAAATCTGAATCAATTGTATACTAGACGAACTAAGCTAGAGTTTAAAAACAGAATTAACCTTCATTTAATAAAACTTGTTATGTATTTTTAATTATTGGAATGTGTATGCTGATCCCTTATACGGATCTTATATAAACGTCAACATGTATTGTTAGGTCGGTTAGATATACGCATATTATTAGTATTTGTTATTTTGCATTTGTAAAATTTAAGCTCCAAATCTGGTTTAGATTTGTGTTTAGTCAATGTTTGTGCTCTCAGTTGTGATAATTGTTTTATACTATCCTAGTTCTAGAGTAAAAGTATAATAAAGTGCTTACAATAAACGGGATAGTCTATAATAATTGTTTCAGTGTTCCAGTTTTAAAAAGCAACAATATCACTATATTTATATGTAATGATAGATGCTATAAATTTTTATCCCGCTAAATTTTTCAAGTATTATACAGAAGCCGCGTGAAGTTAGCCACAAATACGAAGGCACTAATAATTTCATATTGGTTTTTGTTAGTGCTTCTTTAGTGCTTCTACGTGCTTCAAAGAAGAATGTAGTCACACCTACCGCTAGGTAGTTATTGCATTTCAAAGTTCTGTGGCTGACTTCGCACTTAGCCACAACTTGGAAACACTAATAATTTCATATGGGTTTTTGTCAATGCTTCGTTAGTGCTTCAACGCCGAACCCAGCCATACTTAGGGCTTCGGATATATTATCCAAAACCAGAAGTGTGGCTGGGTTGCGTTTAACCACTATTGAAGCTCTAACAATTTTGCAAGGTCGGATTATTAGTGCTTCCATAACAAGAGTTGATGTGGCCAACTTTCAGCAACTGTGAGGTGTGATATTTCCGAAACAAGAAGTGGGCTGGGTGTGGCGTTTAAGCACTATAAAGCACTAACAACTTTGTTAGATCAGATATTGGTGCTTCCATTGTCGTCGTGGTTGGTCGCTCAGCAGTATGTTAGTCCAGACGAGACTCAGGAAGAGTTGGTCGCTCGGCATTACATAAGTCTAGACGAAACTCGAGGTGAGTTAGGCGCTCTAGAATTTTTGCATCATATTTTGTTTTGAGTTGATGTAATTTTGGTATTGTTAGTCTAGGTGAGACTCGTAGAGGGTTTGTCACTCTAGCAAATTTAGGCGTTGTGAAGCATTATAGTTGTTTCGACAGGATAGGACCTTCTTAATTTTGACTCGAAGTCTTATAGTATGTTGTATGTCAACTAAATGTAGCAAATACATGCACCCCGTCCTCTACATGCGTTGCATTGAATTATAGAGAGCGGATTACATTTATTTACTACATATACATCTTTGAATTAAATTTATAATTGTTTATAGCTTATAGGTATGATTATGAAATAAAAGTTTATATAATTAGGAATTTAATTACTCTATAGGAGAAGGACAAGCAACAGCTTGAAATATCTTCAACATAAAACCAAAAGTCGGCATGCCAACAAGTAAGTTTAAGATAATTACAATATGGCAGTCTTAAATTCCTAATTATTCTAACTACAGATTCACAACGTCGCTTTCAAAACATACGTACAATAAGAAAAAACAATTTTGAAAACGAATTATCAGATTCAGAAGGTAGGTAACAAATTTTCTCATTATGCCAATTTCTGAAATACAGACAAATTTTTATAGATGTTTGGATGGAAATTGGAGAGGGTTAGGCCGAACAAAAGCTAAACGAAGGAGGACAGCTTATTATGGCATTCCGCGTCCAGAAGTCTTAACGTTAGAAGCAGGGAAAAAAATTAAGATTCCACTTCTAAAAAATGTTAACTTCGTTCGATCACCTATTTTGTACGATGGGAAAAAGTATTTTCTGAAACATACCTGCCCATTTGATTCAGTTATTCAAATGATGACTTCTGCGTTTTGCGACAGCAAAGATTTGAAAACGTTCGTAAATAACTTCCGATGACGTAATTTTTTCTTTATTAAAAATATGCAGGTCACAACCAAGTCACAAATTTTAAAATATAGTTTTGAATTGCTTGTAACATGTGGTAAGTTTCAGCAGGAAATTGTTGAAACAAAACCTATTCAGGTCGGTAGATTGCGATATGATTGTAACGTTACCCATATTTTAAGTGTTTTTATTGGAAACTTAAAATCAGCTGTAAAAAACATCAATTGTCTAAATTGCGGATTGGAAAGACAAAGAGACGTTGCGTATGTCAATATTGGCATTACCGATAATTTCTTTACAAATTTAGCTAATCATATTTCAAATTATGGCGATAATAATGTTCTTACCTGCTCAAGTTGCAAGAACAAAGTGCAACCCCGGTATTCATACCGACCTTATATTTTCATTGATTGTGATAAAGGATACTGCAGTTTGAGTGACATTCTAATAACAATCACGATCAATAATTTTAATTACATTTTAGGGCTGTTTGCCACTTTGAAAAACCTATTTTAAACGATTGCGCAACTATTGGTCATTATACGACATATTGTCGGAGAATCGATGGTAAATGGGAGATATATGACGACTGTCAGAATTAGTTCAAAGACGCGTCTTCGTCCAAAGTTGTCAATCCTCATTTAATTTTATTTTCTGTTTAGTTAACCATACCGCAAAGTTACAGATTCCTGTGTACATACTTCGAAGTATTCCATACCCAAAATCTGAATCAATTGTATACTAGACGAACTAAGCTAGAGTTTAAAAACAGAATTAACCTTCATTTAATAAAACTTGTTATGTATTTTTTTAATTATTGGAATGTGTATGCTGATCCCTTATACGGATCTTATATAAACGTCAACATGTATTGTTAGGTCGGTTAGATATACGCATATTATTAGTATTTGTTATTTTGCATTTGTAAAATTTAAGCTCCAAATCTGGTTTAGATTTGTGTTTAGTCAATGTTTGTGCTCTCAGTTGTGATAATTGTTTTTATACTATCCTAGTTCTAGAGTAAAAGTATAATAAAGTGCTTACAATAAACGGGATAGTCTATAATAATTGTTTCAGTGTTCCAGTTTTAAAAAGCAACAATATCACTATATTTATATGTAATGATAGATGCTATAAATTTTTATCCCGCTAAATTTTTCAAGTATTATACAGAAGCCGCGTGAAGTTAGCCACAAATACGAAGGCACTAATAATTTCATATTGGTTTTTGTTAGTGCTTCTTTAGTGCTTCTACGTGCTTCAAAGAAGAATGTAGTCACACCTACCGCTAGGTAGTTATTGCATTTCAAAGTTCTGTGGCTGACTTCGCACTTAGCCACAACTTGGAAACACTAATAATTTCATATGGGTTTTTGTCAATGCTTCGTTAGTGCTTCAACGCCGAACCCAGCCATACTTAGGGCTTCGGATATATTATCCAAAACCAGAAGTGTGGCTGGGTTGGGCGTTTAACCACTATTGAAGCTCTAACAATTTTGCAAGGTCGGATTATTAGTGCTTCCATAACAAGAGTTGATGTGGCCAACTTTCAGCAACTGTGAGGTGTGATATTTCCGAAACAAGAAGTGTGGCTGGGTGTGGCGTTTAAGCACTATAAAGCACTAACAACTTTGTTAGATCAGATATTGGTGCTTCCATAACAAGAAATGATGTGACCAACTTCCAGCAACAAGTACACTCCTTGCTCCCACCCCACGGACGCCCATGCTTATGAATGAATTAGAGTATAGTAATGCGGTTGATGGCAAGCAGCGGTGCTATTCTCCTCACGTGGTCTGTGGTAAATATATATCAATCACAGATAAACAAATATATAGACCGCTTAACTATAATCCCTTATTATAACTGCTACGTTTTTGTCAGAGGCAATCAAACAAGTTTATAAACAAAACAATTACGTACAGTAGGATATCCGTTATCACAAACACATTTTTCTAAACAGATCTCATCATCTTATGGAATAAAATGAGGTTTTGGACCCTAATGGTATAACATATAAATTTTCCTGTAAATTTGTTCATAGACTTTAGCGCGGTACACCTATTATTTTAGTCTTTATATTAACAACATTTATATAATTGATTCAGTCATTATTGCATATTTAATAACCAATAAACTCCCAAAGCACACTTCAATTTTTATTACAATTATAATCTACTACATACTACATATTCCTTACTGATAACATTTATATATATACAAACTTGTTAACGTGTTCCTGCACCTTGAAGTATCTAAGATTTCAATTTGTTCCGACGATTGGCGATCGACTATCACTTTTCGTTTCTTAGTTGAACTGGAAAGTCGCTTGGTGTTGAAAAACACTTAAGATGTTCAGGCAAAGACGTCGTAAAAAACGGACACAATGTTAAAAGTTGTCCAAGACAACTAAAGTAGAAATGTAGTGTACAAACCCTCTTGGCGAACGGTTTGTTTGAATGTGTAAACATATGAAATTAATTAATTTATTACAGTGCAACTTCGATAACTCTGGAAATGTAGATAATCTCGTAATGATTTTGATGTAATTTCTCGTAATTCCGATGCAATCTTAGATCATCAGAAATATTTTATTTGGTTTGGTTCAATTAAATACATGGAACTCGTTCAGAAGATAAATGAGTGAGCAACTTTGTTCCACACATGGCCGCTACGTAGCCAACATGTTCATCTGATGTACGTGTCGTTTGAAGGTTATATGTCATTGCCGCTATGAGAAAGAAAGTAATAGTTCTAAAATAATGCTAAGGTTACAAAGTCCATTACGTAAATTTTGCATGTAATGATTTTCTTTTGAAGCTTATTTTACTTCAGGTTGCTGTATGCAATTTATTGTGACTTGTATGAATAATTTTGTTAATTAATTTTCAAAAGCTCATTTTGTAAAGTATTAAGTACAATGAGTACTACAACTTTTTGTAATTAAAGGTGTGTTTAACCTAAGATATTATATCTCACCGGTCGTACAGGTGTAGACAAACTATTGACACCGTTATCTTGTTTATCACAAATTAAACTACTAATATGTTAATTTATAGGACCTGAGTCCTGTATGATGAAAATTGAACTTAAAGTAATCTGTCAATTTTTAATATTTGCCAAAAGTTAAGTAAGATATTTTTAAACATTGTGAGGTCGAAGTAGCACTACAGTGACTACCTAATAAATAAAAAAAAAATAATGTCTATAGTTAAATATGTGATTTAAAAATTACATTCATAAGAATTAAATTTTATTAAGTACTCTTATTTATTATGATGTTATCTATTTTTCTTAAAAAAGAATACAGAATTATTTTTTTTGACTTCAGTTCATTTTTCAATAATCTTAAATCTTCCAAATTTTGTTCGGTATTTACAAGTTAAACTTATCCGAAAGAGCACCGCAATAGTGGAAACTAATTGAAGTTAATTCAATGATTACATATTCATATTGATGCTTAACCCCTACGTGGCTGAAGGTGGTACCCGGGTACTTTTAGTGCATCAAATGTGAGATATTTCATTTTTGGTAAATCGAATCATTGTGGGCTTCTAGGACATCTTCAAGTAGGTCATTATGCACACATTTCAAAATTTTTAGATATGGTGGATGTATGGGGGTTGCATTTTTTTTACCATGAAGAAATTTTACATCCTTCAGGCGGATGGTGGTACCTGGGTACCACATGTATTTTATACAGGAAAACAATGGAAAGTGTTTGTAGTAATTTATTATATTGTTATTAGTATTATGTTTTAATGTTATTTACATGTTATAAAATATAATGAAAAAAATAATAGATGATTATTTATTCTGACACTGAAGACATTTAGCCCTTGCATCTGTGTGCTGAAGGATGTTTACAAACGCTACATGCTTTCCGAGTTTTTCTTTTTATTTTCTCTTCGCTGTGATAGCACATTTTACATATTCCTTTTACTGCGATGCGTCCAGAAGAATCCCGCTGATTTATAGAATTAGGATTATGTGAAACTTCCAGACAAATTCCTAAAATGCTTTCAATCGCGCTTTTAGTAAACCGATTTCGCAATATTATGGCGTTTTCACCTCTTTGAGTTACGGCAGATAAACACAAATCACGAGCTAGGTCTTTTAGAAAATTTCGCCTCTTATTTGTACTATTATAGATTTGAGGATTGTTGTTCGTATATATGACGAAGGCACCCAGAGCTGCTACATCCAGCATGTTGTAAAAAAAGGCCAAGGGCCAGCGACTTGTTCGCCTCTTGGTTGTATAACTACCCAGCATTTCATCCATAACGTCAACGCCTGACTTAGTATGGTTATAAAAGAAATAATTTCAGGTTTTTCTTCAAGGTGTCATCCACCGCATTCGTAGAGTGCATTGTAGATAATAAAACTACTGCTTTATTTACTTTTGGCACATACGAACACAGCATAACATCTTTCTGGAATGCAAAAGTAGTAGAATAGAGATCTCTCTTTGCTAGCTAGAAGGACCTTAGGAATGTAGGGTTTGTTTTTCCTAAGGGTACCAACCAAAGTGAGACCAATCGATTTTAGCATGCGAGCAAGGGGAATTGATGTGAAAAAATTGTCGGTGGTAATATTACGGCCCGAATTTTTGTAAAGTTGACATAAATGCATAACTGTTTTTTCACCGATGTTCACTTCTCGCTCATTGCCAGCTAATTTTCCAGTGTAAATTGATCCTTGGCATGGATAAAACGTTTTGGCATCACATACCCAGAATACCTTAATTCCATACTTAGCCGGTTTGAAAGGCATGTACTGAGTAAACCTTGTTCGTCCACGATAAGGAAAAAGTTGCTCATCAACAGTTAGGTGTTCATAAGGCGAATAACACTTCAGCAGATTTTGGTTTAGCATAAGCCAAATGTCGCTTATTGCCGCAGCTTTATCCGTTTGTAATCTATTCGGTCTTGTTATGGAGTTATCAAATCTGATGAAACGTAGAATCTGTTTGAAGCGATTTCTACTCATTGCTGCTTTGTATAACGGTAAGGCATCTGATTTCCACAATTCATCAATATGTTCAGTATTTGATTTATGAACGCCTGCCATTAGTAGAATCCCCAAAAAAGCATCCAGCTCCTGAACCGTAATATCTTTCCAGACTCGTGGTACCCGAGGCGAGTTTTTGTTGAAATCATAATAAACTTTTTTAGCTTTTCGATTAGACTGCTTTATGATAATCGATTTCATTTCAGATGTCACTAATGCACAGAACGTATCTATACGTGAATGTAAAGCGGTTATTTTAGTTGGACCACCTAAAATGAAAATCAAGAGATTAGAATGGGGCAGAATAGGTATAAGTTTTTACTTCGTTTTCGAATAATATTATACAACCGCGTTTGCGTTGAACGTAGTGGGTTCTTGTTCCAGATGGTCTCATCTTTAGCACGATAAACGTTATCTGTTGGTGGTGTTGTAGTTTCTTCCTCTGGCTCCACAACCAATTCCTGTTCCTCGTCACTGTCGACTGCTACTGATATTTCGATGGGGACCCTCTCTCCAGCGCGAACATCATCGACATCTGAGTCTTCGTCGCTTACTGCTGGTACATACTCATCTTGGTCATCATCTTCATACTGATCACTAAATTCTTCGTCGGACATTACATACAAACTTTCGAGGTGCTCATCTGTTATTCTATATGCATATAAACAACAATCAATAATAATTACAAAAGCTGTGATTTGTATTCTTGGATATCTACATAAACAAAAATATACTAAGCCAACTTACTTGTCTAATTGAAGATATCCTGTTGAATTATATGGCAGGTCAGCAGCAGGGGCTCTACTTCTAGAAGGTCGACTAACAGAAGCAGCATTGCTACCAGGAGTTCTATTTCTAGATCTATTACCAGAGGCTGCATTGCTACCAGAACTATATTCACCGCCTTCAGAAGTACTTGGAGTATTATGTTGAATTCTACGCATTGTTATAACATTGCTAAACAGTATACCACACCACATAAAATCACAATTCAGACTAAACATACGCTTCTCCTATCGCAGGAATGAATGTAAAGCGTATCTTAGTTGACGCGATTATGATAGCACACCTAACATCCTGTAAAATATACTGTGGTACCCGGGTAACACCTGTAGTAATGTATGTAAAGTTTTTTTTGCAGCCTTATAAGGGTTAAAATATATAGGGTGTCTATGTTGGTAGAAATTATGTTTCAGAGTCGCTCTACTCATGGTTAGATCCTTGAAGAAGACGTTCAGATGTAAGTATGATATTGGTGACAATCCGACTTTGTATTTAAAGTGGTTGGTGATAATATAGGTGTCCAAATTTTCCTTTAAGCATATTCAGTTAGTCAGTTGCTTTATAAAAAATTTAGGTGGCGTCCTTATTTAGTTTCTTTCATCTTTAATATACCCACTGACCCAATCTCATGCGACCGTGAGCCAAAAGCTCAGTTAGCTAAAAGTCTTAAGAGTGTTCTTTTACTATAAGCCAATTTCCATCTAAACCTTACCCTGGGCTTGATACAGTTACACAAGAACTCTCGATATTCGATATTCTATCTGCCACAGTTTATTGTGGAATAGATTGATAGAAAAAAATATAGATAACAATGGGTTATTAATTTATTTTGTATTAGAAGGTAATAAATCAGTCAAGCTTTCGGACGTACAGGTTTGTAACTCTCATTATGGCCGTAAATAAGAACTAATTTTAAATATAAATAATGGTTTCTGAATTACGTAATTTATACTTCCTAAATTTCAACTGTAGTCGAATTTCGTAAAGTTATCAAAAAGATCTACAAATTACATCAACAAATTTAACATGTTAAATTATTGGGAATTTCTGGTTATCATTTATTTCAGTGAACTTATAGCATCGCCCGTTGCATAACACTGACATAACAACGTAGGTACGATATTCCCATAAGAAAGCATTGCATATCCTCAACACACTGTACTCTCATTCTGAGATGCTCCATGTAGTTTTATTCTCTGAACACTATTGTACAACTGTTAATCGGTGTGTGCGGTAATCCTTTAGTTATACTATCAACCAATTGTGTTCACAATTCATGCGTTTCAATTCGACATTTATGGTTCAAAATTCCTGCTTATACTTTACTGCTGAAGTAAAAGTTAGCAACAAAAATACTTTTTGTTATATCTTAGAAACGGTGAGTGATGCTGAGTTGGGGTTTGAAGCAAGTAAATGTAGGAATATAGCAACACAAACAGGCATCCGTTTAAAAATTCCTGCTCCACTTTATTGTTGAGTGAGAAGTTAGCGACAAAAATGTTTTTGCTGTATCTAGGAAACGGTGAATGTTGCTGAGTTGGGTTTAAAGCAGGTAAATGTAGGAATATAGCAACACAAACAGGGACCAGTTTAAAAATTCCTACTTCCACTTTGTTGCTGAGTGATAAGTTAGGAACAAAAATTTTTTTGCTTTATCTTGGAAACGGTGGGTGTTGCTGAGTTGAGGTTTGAAGCAGGTAAATGTAGGAATATAGCAACAAAAGCAGGCATCAGTTTAAAAATTCCTGCTTCCACTTTGTTGCTAACTTCTCGCACCAATTGTATTACCATTAAAATTACAACAACAATGCTGTATATAAAAGTGACTACACCCTGATTTTAATGATCGATACTGTCGTATCATACGTTTTGTTTAGGAAAACAAATAGTAGATTGTCAGTTTCTTGTTGCTTAAAATTTATTCTAAAATGCCTTTCACGCATATTAAAAAATGTTATATGTTAGAAACATATATTTCTTGCAGAAAGAATACTGCAAGAGCAATGGAAGTGTACATCCAGAGGTATCTTGCGCATAATTTGCCGGATAGAAGCTGCTTTTTGGTTCTTTACAGAAAATTTAGAAGTAAGGAGGATGGTTTTAAAAGACATAAAGAGGAACATTTTGCATAAGCGAAAATGTTGAAATTACCATCTCGGCCTTTTTCGAAGGACACGAAGAAAACTCAACAAGAGATTTAGCAAGAGACCGTGGTGTTAATTTAGTGACAATATGCAGGATCTTAAATAAGTATAAATACATACCGTATAAGTGTCGACCAACCCAAACATTATTGCTTGCTGATAACGAACGATGGCTTATTTTTTGCAATTGTTTGTGTGGTATTTATGAACAAAACAATAACATTTTAGAGAACATTATATGAATCGATGAGGTTAATTTTTTTTTATAGATTTATGTTCAATCGCAAAAATATGCACTACTGGTCACAAGGAAACTTATTCCTCACTATTCCCAGAAACCTCAATATCAATTTAGAGTAAATGTTTGGTGTGGTTTGATGGATAGCCGAATAATTGGACCTATACTTTACAACGGTACTTTAACGGGAAGGAGATATGTTGACCTCATAATCTTTGGAGTGCTGGATGAGTAGTTAGGCGATATCAATTTGGCGAAGCGCCAACAAAATGGGGTACCACCTCATTAATTTTGTAACCTATAAATATTGCTACAAAGGTTGTTTGCAGACAAATGGATAGCCACAAACGGCCCAATTTGTTGGTCATCTAGGTCCCCAGATATGACACCCTCGATTTTTATTTTTGGGGATAAGTTAAAGACGAAATCTAAAAGAAATAATATGAAAACGTCAATAAAGTTCTATATTGTTACGTGGCAAATCGGCACTTAAACATTGTTTTAGGTTAATTTGGATGTGCGGAAGTTTCGCGCCATAAATTCAAAAGACGCGGTGCGCGTACTTCCGTTACGTCACAGTGCGCTTGCGCGACGCGAGTGGGTTGGACGAATAAGTTCGCGCTGACGCGGAAAGAACAAAAAGTGGGGACAAGGTTTCCGTTAGACTCTTTAACCTGGCTGTTTGCCTTTGATCTTCCAGGAGTGTGGTCGGGTCAAGTATCGTATCGTGCCTTATGTTTATCTATGTAGATTTCCTTGCCCTGATTATCTTGTTTGTCGTCCTCATACCATGTTTCCCGTCTTTCCCTGCATAGGTAGGTAATCTGGAGCCGTAGGCAAACCGTATGCACGACCCTGGATGAAAGAGCCCCATGATTGCCGTAGCTGGTCCGAACGCTTTGAAAGAGCGTCGGGCGTATCTTTAATCCCTCCGGGATGGAGCCCTGCTGGACTTTAATAGAGGCCTACTTTAGCTCAATCCCGCAGGACGTTCGGATTTTTGATGTAAGTTGTCCATTATTAATTTATTCGCGGATATAATCAATTGTCTTTAAAGTTATATGTTTTCTGATTATTACGCAATATATTTTGTGCATTGGTGACGTCATTGGTAGATGGCCGCGCTAAAGCCTGTGTAAGCTGGAGCTACCACCCGCCCGTAACGTCGCTTATTCCGCGCTTGCGCGATGTGTTTATCGACTTTTTAACTGTATTTATCGAGTTTTTAAACCGTAAGAATATGTCAGAAGGATAATTGCAGCTATCGATGGCAGAACTATTCTAAAAGCGCAAAAAAGTGCATAGAAGAAGATGGTAATTAGTTTGCAAACTGTTTATGTTAAATTTATTAAGTTGGTTACTTTCCTTTAAATAGAGATTTGCTTTAAAAACGAAAATTCTTTTATATCTAGTTTTTGAATAATGCATCTAGAAATAGATAATAAATCGTTTAACTTCGTTATTTTTAAGTTTAGGTTGGTAGTGTAAATAAACTTTTTTATTTAAAAAATTATTTGCTATCGATCTGTCAAAAGATTTATAGGGTATTCCATTGCAAAATAACATATTTTTTAAAATTATTTATAAACGCGTAATTTAATTGTTTTTTCGCCTTTACCATTTTAATCACCGAAAAAAAATGCTACTAGTTCGCTAATTTAGCCAACCTCGTAGCTCCAATAATAATGAAGTTAGCAATAGTGCAGACTTAACTAGAAACACCTTGTATATATACCCCCTTGGCTATATAACTGGCTTAACCTGTAACTACGTATTATATTGTAAATATTAGTTAATAATAAAGTCAAAACTCAAACATTCAGCCTAGGAATTTAGGCGCCGCCCCTAACCATCGGCCCCGAACCGTAGCACTGGTACAAGCTTCTTTATATTGTTAGTAACTCGCTAGTTACTATAATAACTCGATCATTCAAAAATTGGCTACTGTTCCTTAGAACATTAATTATAAAATTTGCTATTGTGTTAAAAACTTGCCTTCACATAAAAACAAAGTGTGGGACTATTTTGATAAACTTCACCTAATAAAATCAAAATGGTAATTTGTGTGGAGTTGTAATTAAATGTGGAAGTTCTACTGGATCCCTAAAAAAGCACCTATCATTAAAGCACGTAAGTGTTTCGCTTAACGATTTCGATTAGGCGGCAGATATCAACAGCAGAAATGCCAGAGAAATAGTGGCAGTGGTTGAAGAAAAAGTCTCAATTTGGGTTTTGTAAATATTTTTATCATAATACCGTCCTTAGTAAAAGTTCTATTTTTTAAGTTTCTTTTTGTCAAACGAATCCTACGGTTATATCATTATTTGTAATCTTTTAATAGTCATTGCGTTTATATTGGAATTTCAATAAATAATATTGTTCATCTTTTCAGTTTAAATGAAAGTGAGTTGGAAGAGGCAGATGTGGCAATGGTAGGCCTAGCTCCAACTAAATTAGATTCAAAATTGATGAAATGATCCGAATGCTAAACACAGAAGTTAACACCGCCACGCAAACATTTCGTAGTTCAGTCAAGAATTTGTTTACAACCATCTGTTGCATCTCTTGCGCTTTCAGAAAAATTACAAAGCAAATAGCAAAAATTATTTGTGTGGATTTGCAGCCAGAATCTATAGTGCAGAACGTTGGTTTTCGTGAATTGTTATGCTTACTGTTTCTCGACTATGGAATGCCATCACGAGGAACAGTTATGAATAGAGTTAACCTGTTATTTTCCGAAGTGCAGGATGAGTTAAAACTAAAGTTAGTCGAATGTGAATTTGTCTCGTGTACTTCCGATACTTGGACATCCTGTCATACCGAGTCGTATATTACCTTAACTGTTTATTTCCTAAATAGCAAATTTAAAATGAAAAACTTCTGCCTGGATACAGCAGCAGTGCCCAAACGTCATATTAGTACTAACTTAGCAGAAAGAATCAAAGAAATTATTTTCATGATAACGCGAGTTAAGGTTTGTGGCTTCGAGCGGTCCTTTTTAAAAAGACTTCTTTGAACTTTAACAAATTTATTTGATTTAAACAGATTTGAACAATGGAATTTTACAATCTTGAATTAAATTAAAGTCGAAAAACTTTAATTAATTGTACAATATGAGCTATCTACGAACTGCAATGTAAAAGCTGAACGTTTGATGAACTGACTGCGAGTGGAGCTCCCGGGCCTTATATAATCTCCCTACCCCTCACAGTTCTGTGAGAGCTTGCAGACCTAATGTCTGCTTACACTTGACTCTATTCATGATACATAGTTGCTATCTTAAAAGCTATTCATAAATACTTTGTTGCGAGCTTACTTCTGCGTAATCTCGGTAAGTGACTTCTTACGACCGTCTGTGACCTGACATCTGCAGTGTCACTTATCCTTGTGCTACTTTGTAGCACTTCCGTTCCCATGAACGTTTATAAACTGAAATAAATTGTAACAAATTGTCTTTTATGACATTGTTGCACATTTTCTAATATTTCCTAATAACTTTCTTAAGTATTAGTTTTATATAGATATAATACATGGGGATTACATAACTCGCGGCAAATCTTACCAAAGCAATGACAGCAATTGATTTCGAAAGTGTTTCATGTTCAGCACATTCATTGCAGCTATCAATAAAGAAGGGACTAGATAGTGACCATTTTATAAAAGATATAATTTCAAAAGCAAGCTACTGCAGAGCTACAAAAATGACAAAAACAAATGGGTATGCCAATTAAAAGATTAGTTCAAAGGTAAAAACAAGGTAAAATTCAACATTTGTCATGCTCGAAAGAATTTTAAAAGAAAAATCTGTTATTGCTGCCGTTTTAAACAATAGAAAAATTACTTCGTTCCAAAAGGCTATTGCTTGAGAAATAACGCAATCGAATGGGCGCTAATTAAATAGCAAGCTGCTATTTTAAAAGCTCTTCAAATAGACACAACAACACGGTGCATGGATAGAAACGTGTCATGTTCTTCTGTATTACCTATCCTTGTACAGCTTACAACAAAATTTTTAAAACCGATACCTTCTCATTATAAAATGCTATCTAACTTTAAATATACTATAAAACTCGATCTGAAAAAACGTTTTGATTCATCGGTTGTTAATGAACAATGTAGCATATATAAATTCTATGACACTAACTTTCGAAATCGCTTTTACTCATTACAGTTCTGCGGCATCTGATTTCATTATTTAGCTATGTTATATCAGAAGAAACAATGTCGTGATAAAAATAAACGTTATTATCATTTAATTCGTTTTGAATTTATATTAAGAATATATTCAATTGTAACAAATATTTTAGATTTGTTCTAAGACCTGAACGTCTCATAATAAGTTATAAGCAAGTCACTTGTGTTGCCTAAATCGTAAGTGGTCTGTATCCATTTTTAAAAATTACTAAGTTAATATAGCGCTTGTGGAAAGTGTCGCGAGGTAACGCTTCAGACAGATCACCTGTTCGTTATATTTATAGTATCGAGGGAAACTCGGCCATTTTTTGTTCTTGTGCAACGGTAATAAGCTGTGTGAAGAGAAAATGTTGGCATTTTTATGGGCCAGTTGGTGCTTAAGAATCACCATCTAAGTCGACGGAAAGTTCATGCTTGTCTTAGAGGGGGGGGGGGGCGGAATTTTAAAGTTTCGCCGGGCTCTATTAAAACGGCCTGAATATTCAATAAAGTAACAACGTGGTTGCCTAACCTCAGTATCCATTAACGCGCATTGTTTGATTATGAAAGAATTTTTGCAACAGGAACTTTTTGAAATCGCTCAGATGATGTCGGGTTCGTAGAAAGATATAACGTCATGATATCATCCGTTATTTTCGGAAATTTCATAGGCGAGATTTTTCTGGCAAGATGAAGTTCTAAGCTTTTGGTTTAAAAATTTTTTTGAAGCTGGAGTTTTACATGTATGAAAACTAGGTATTTAAAACCCTCATTGGCGTAGTAGTCGATTTCTGGTGAGTGCTTGAATTTTTGTATCAGTTATGATTGGAGTCTTATTATCACGATTATGAACTTTAATGCCTGTACAGTTATTAGAGTTATTAAATTTTATGAGAGTATTAATATTGCATTTAGGATTTAATATAAAAGGTCGTAGAAATAATAACACTCTAGTAATCGTTTGTCAGATTTTTTATTAAATGTTGAAATTTAAAAAGAAAAGAAAACCTTGCTCATTCGAATTAAATCAAACTATTTTGTGAAACATGTGGCCTTATAAAAAGTTAGTAAAGTTCATTTTCATTTCAATATGTCCATTTATAGTATGCTTAATAGATAGTTACTTTTTATAACGAATACTACGTGCGAGGTTTATTTGAAACTCATGTGAACCAATCTAGGAGATCTGTCAATTGAGGTTATTAAAATTTTTGTTTTTGAAAATAGTCTTAATATATAAATTTATATATAGGTATATATATATATATATATATATACATATATATATATTGCTGTGGATTACTCTAGAACAATCGGGATCACTTTCGAGTCCCACGCTTGGGTGCCATAGAAATTGCTGTGGATTGTCTGGAACAGTCGAGCCCCAGCGTTGGGCCGTAATAAAAATTGTCTGAAAAAAATTTAAAAAAAATCTTCCAATACCTCTGCAACGCCTCCTTATTTCTGCAAATCTCGGGTAGCTTTACAATTTGCTTCTTGATAGATACTCACAGTCCTAAGTTCACTCTTTCTCACATATACTGTCAAATAAAATTACCACTCAAATAATGCAACGAAACATACAAATTTATATTTATACAATTTAAAAGTTTCCATTCTAAATAAATATTTACACATTTGAATATCCAGCTTCATAAAATATTACAATCTCAATCCCTACATTCTTTTAGAATTTCATGATTTCAATTTATTTCAACAGTTTTATTTTATACGAGTAGATGGGCCCGTCTTGAAACCCTAAATTGACTTTTATTCTGGTCTATGGTGAGCTCAGTATAAACCCAGTTACTCTAAATGCTTATACACATCGTATCTTTGTTTAAAACAACCTTAAAAACCTGTTTACTCCTTACATCAAAAATTTTATGTCATTTATTTACACTATGAAATAAAAGAATACAAATTGTCTTTTACATATAGCCTTTACTTGAGTTTTTATGGTCATAAAATACACCCCCAACGTGTCAAATCACTCAAGCACCAAATAACAGCACAAAATGTTCAAGCAAAAGCAATAGAAATTAATTTTGTTACCTGGAGTAAGCTTTTTCCATCATCACCTTTGAAGATGTTGTCCAAAAGAAGAACCTCGTCGTTGCTTCCATACACTTCTTTGTTATACGTAGATCAAACCCATTTCCACTCGCTATCCAAATCTCTGCAGCCACCTTCCGTAACTATCAAACCTCAAGCATCCTTATTCCAAACAATTCTCATCTCGCTTACCCTAGTAACATCCTCCGTTAGTTTGTTGAATGTATTAACAGCATCGTCTACTAACGAGCACCCGCTTGTGCAATTCACACGTTTAATTACTTATCGACGGACTGTACTAACACCGTTTTATACACTTTTAAACTTGCAAGTTACATTGCAAGCTAAGCGAAGTCAAACGGATAAGCGACGTAAGAGAGCTTTACCTCGTCTCCTTGTGTATTTATAATCGTCAATCTACACCTCCTGTAACCTATTTCAAACGAAAAGCTCCCCGTTCTTAGGTCCAGTCTTTAGCTATCTTCCTTCGTTTAACCCATGTTCGTTGTCTCTTTTACAATCCCACTCAAGCAACAGAAAATTGATATTGTGGTTGACCTCTAAACCTGTGGCGTACTTTAGACGCGTGGTTTATCCAACGTCTGCTATATGTGATCTCTGTCTGCTTTACGCTATGAATATTCCGTTGCACTCTGCTTTCAAACCATCTGTTGTTTTAGTAGCTTTTGCATCGACCGTTAAATACAATTCTACAGAATTATCTTCCAACGTTCATTTCAGTTCCCTGAACCTGTTTATTTATTTGTGTGGTTTCCTATGAAGCAACAGTCCGTTTAAACTCGTATTTCCAAGTTTTAGAATTTCTTAGGTTTTGTATTTAACGAACGTTTTGTTTAGTTAAATGGAAAATATGCGTTTACATTATTGATTTTGTATACCCAAAAGCTCTGTTTAATATCTGATGTGCTTGATTTACAACTTTTTAAAATATTAAAGCTAATTATGCGTATCCTTAAGTTTTTATGTGCCTCCAAAGCTTCTACAGGTTATGCAAATTTAACATTCCGATTTATAAATACAAAAATATGCTATTATCCGTCTGTATTCAATGTCACAACTAATTAATTTGGTGCGTAATTAAATTATTCCTATTTTCTATATACACGGTCGTTACAAATTTATTATCTTAACCTATTAATCCCTCTTAACCTATAATTTTCACGACAATATATATATATATATATATATATATTTATATATATATAATATTATGTAAGGGGGGGGGGTACAAGGCTTCTAAGGGTAGATTTGTGTTAAAAGGGGTGTATGCCAAACAATAGGGTTAATATATCAGATCTAATAATTTAAAAAACTATATTTTGCTGTACTTTACATATGCTAAAGTATGTACCATTTTAGTTTGAAACATATGTGCCAAAAGGTAGACAACATGACTTTATGACGTTGATACAATGCACGGTACTTAAGGTTTTATACTGAGTTGATATTTTATGAGCCAGTGAAAGTACATTTGCCGTCGGAAAGCCGAACGCATTTATGGATATCTGCAACCAACAAAGCGTCCAGGTCGTGTGTAAATTATTTTGGCTTTTCTTTTAATAGAATCAACTTTTGGACGAATTGTAAAATCAAAATTAAAAGTGAATAGAAATATAAAAGGTTATTGGAGAATTGTGAAGTGTTTTTGAACCAATAGTAGAAATTAAGAATATTATAAAGACTGTAGTGAAGGTATTTTGGACACGAAAGGAAAGACGAATTGTTATTGGATATTGTATGTTTTAGAATTGTAATTCAAGTAAGCTAAGGTTGTTGATCTTATCGCTAAGCGAAATAAATAAAAAAATTCTAATTTCGATTATGTTCAGATAAAGACGTGTTTTACAAAACCTGCGTTAAAAGTTGTACAAATATTTATTGAAATAAAAGTTTTTTTGTGAATTAAAGAGTCTAATTTAGTAAAGTGAAAGGAATAAGAAGCATCGAGAGTATAAAGGCAACGAGTATTAAAGAAGATTTTGAGTGGTTACTAGTGCGACGGGAAAAGCGACGATTATTTAGGTTTGAGCAAGATTGGTGTTGGATTTGGAAAGATTTGGTTTAACGGCAGTAGGAGATTTGAGTGGATATAAAAGGCAACGACGATATTGATAATTTTTGGAGTGATTTGAGCAGATTAACGGCAGTAAGGACATCGTGTGGATATTATAGGAATAGCAGGAAAGGATTGATTTAAAATAGGACGGCTGGATTGATTTGGATTGAGCAAGGAGAGGATTAATTGGAATACGAAGTAGGAAAACAGGAGAGCAGTATACTACGAGGAAGAATTAACGCAGGGGAAGTAGATATAACGGTTTTTTTTTAAATTCTAAATTGGGGTAAAATTATTTCAGATTTGGGGTCAACGAAATTGGTTAAGAACACCTGGAGGCGATACGCAAGTGGACTACGATTGAGAATCCTTGTGAAGGTGCGTACGGTGAATACGATCTTGAGCCAGCAGTAAAAGAAGGCCTTTAGCGCGGTATAATTCAGGTAAGTACCGTGAATATCTTAAAACGTCAAAATTAAAGTCATAAATAGTATACATAAATTAATTTGGCACCAAGCAACATTGATCTGGTAAAATTTGGCATATATAGTAAATCAGTGCATTAAAAAAGTGGTAAAACAATCGAGTGTGCAGTTTGGTTGGGTAGTGCACATCTACTCACGATTGAACTCACGGTGAGTAAGGTGAACACCCTGAGATTAAGGTTTCATATAGTCGAGGCATAAAATATAGTAAACAGTAAATAGATAACCAACCAAACGTTGCTAAAGCACCTCGAATAGAAGTCATTTATTGAATACTAAAATAGGGACGACGACAAAAGTCGTGTAGCAAATTTTGTGTGGAGTAAACAAGCAAAAGTAAAAGTTGTAGGCAGGAGAATATATATATATATATATATATATATATATATATATATATTTGCTATGAACTGTAATTCTCAAGCCCCTACGTTGGGCTGTTATATTTATTTGCTATGATATTGGTATTCTCGATCCCCTTCGTTGTGCGCCTTATTAATTTGCTATGCACTCTCTAAATTATCGGACGACCATTTTAATATTTACTATGAATAAATAAGATTGTAATTATCTCCTCCTCCGGCTGTCTTATTAATATTGCTATCAACTTAACTGGATTTTATCTTGAACCAACCTTGTCTGCCAATAGCAAAATTCGATACGTTACCGCCTACTTGTTATCAATTTCCCATTCAATTCGTAGCTCCTCCTTGAACTAAATATGACCTCGGCTAGCATTTATTTGGAATTATAAAATTCAGTTAATTTCTATTTTATATAATGAACCCAATATGTCATGTACAGCTTTTGTAAATTATTTGAAATACACTTTTCAATTAGTTACTGTTATAAATCTCATTTATTAACAATCATCTACTATTTACTCAAAACCCAAAGTCACCAAAAAAAAACCTTTTATCTTTATCAACGAAGTGTAGAATATTCTAAACATGTTATCCTATTATCATTTTATACGTATGCAACTTCTTTTGTTGACTTTTCACATTCATATTATATTAAGCAAATTCAAAAATAAAAAATATATAGAAAAATAAAATGTCTTATAACTAAAAATCTGACCTGGTCTATTTTTTCACATCGATGCTTCCATTAAAATTTATCTTCCCCAATTCTGGATTACATTTAAATTATTGCCATTACACTATGGACTAACATTATTAATTTATGCACCCCCAATATATCGTCGTTTCATATCAAACTTCTTCTTATTATCATTCAATTTTCTCAAACTTAAAATTGTATTATTCTTCCCCCAGACATTAAAATTGTCGCTTATTTTCCCAGACATCAAAATTGTATTACTGTATTTTCCCTCGGACTTTGAAATCGTAGTCTATTTCCCTCAGACTTCGGAATTGTAGCTTGTTTCACCCCCGTACTTCAGATTGTATTTTGTTTCCCCCGGACATCAGAGCCCTATTATTTTTATGTTTTAGTTTAAAATGAATTCACGAAAAATGTACTTACGTTTTAATCGGCAATTATAATCTTCATATTAGCACTTGTTTTATCTTTCACTTTTAAAATTTACGTATTGCTTTATTTCATACCGACGCACTTCGGCCTTTGTTGAGTTCAAAACTAACTTCGTTATCACGGTGCTTGCTAATATATTATCCCGTTCCCCTTCCGACAGTGGGTATGGTCTAGAACTCGTCGCTTATTTCTGACCAATCAAATAATTACATTTAAAGCAGTTTCTGATGCAATGCTCCACGATTCCCAATAATCATAACCTGCTTGCAGCTGTCTTTCGTTATCAACATGCTGTGTTTTGATAGATCTAATTGCTTTTCCATAAACAACTGATACAATTCGACTTTAAATTTTCATATTTACATGCGATTCACGCAATTTTTAATCATTTTTCTGATCAAAAATGGTTAGATATTTGTACGCATTTATATTAGCTACCTGAAGCTCTATTTCTATATCCGTATTAATCTAATCGTCTGGAACTCCTTTTGAATGCGTGTCTAATTACACTTTATCGTTTACTTATAAATATACGCGTGCTTCCACTGAAAAATATCATTATCCGCTTTACCTAAATTAACCAAAACTTTATCTACAGGGTATTTAAATATTTACTATTTATTTAATGAATATCTTTCTCATTCCTACGCTAACTATGCGTTTTCCTATGTTTATCCGCGTCGCTTAAAACTATTTATACTTTATATACAGGGTGTTGATTGTTTACTATCTACAAACTATCTCCATTTCTTAATTTTTCACTAAATAAGTGCAGTTTTCTGCTGCCTATGATAATTACTCATTCCTAAATGATCTTTACTATAAAGTGCACCCTTAAACAACCCCTTATCACAGCAATATATATATATATATATATATATATATATATATATAAATACATATATATTGGAAAGAAAGAAAAGAATTACTTTAAATTATATTTTTGGTTCAAAGCAACAAATCTTTTGTTTATGAGTATTTAAAGTTAATGATATTACAATGTGAAAATATAATCTTCGTTTTTTGCCAATGGGTTCAAAAACTTGAAATTTCTGCTAAACATTATTCAAGAAACAGTTGAACTAAAAATTGCTTCAGAATTAGGAGTTCAGAACAAAAATCGAAAGAACATTTTTAAAAAGTTTTCAACTGCTCTTCATTATCCTCAGGACGAAGATACTGATGAAACAGAAGGAGGTTCTGTAGTTGAAGATCTTAAATTTAGCCGGTACAAATTGAAATTGGAAATAGGCCGTAATGAAGACCTTTTGATTTGGTGAAAGCAAGAGCCATCGTAACCCTTCACTGGCAGAAATTGCAAGAAAATATGTGTGCATTCCTGCAACTTAGGCTGCGTCGGAACGGGTATTTTCGATTTTCGGAAATATTATATAGCAAAAATAAGCCTATTTTGGTTTAGAACATGTTCGTAGCCTAGTGTTCTTGAATTAAAACATTAAAAAGCAGACACATATATCAAATAAGAAATTAAATAAAAACAGCTTTATCATCATCACAAGTAATATCACTTTCAAATTACTCTAAAATTGCTTAGGACCGTTTGAAAACCCGGTTCAGCTTAAATGCTCGGCTTAGTTAAGCATCGCTTAAATTGCCAAATTTGCATTGTTTAAATGCAACTAGCCCCTCCTATAATATAATGTAAATTTGGCAACTTAAACGACGCTTAACTAAGCCGAGCATTTAAGCCGAAGCGGTGGAAGCAAACGGCCATTAGTGTTTTTGATTTTATTTTAAGTTTATTGTAATAACATACTTGCAATCATTGTATGTATAAGGTTATTATAAAGTAAGGGATATATTTTAAATTATGATAACTTTTTAACAAATTAAGTTAATAACAAGAAATAAATGAAATCTAATTGCTTATGAAATGGGATTTAGTATGCACAAAACAGGTTAAGG
This sequence comes from Platerodrilus igneus, assembly GCA_036346225.1. Lineage (NCBI taxonomy): Eukaryota > Metazoa > Arthropoda > Insecta > Coleoptera > Lycidae > Platerodrilus > Platerodrilus igneus. The sequence goes on from JARFIW010000318.1 coordinate 13,561,238, forward strand.
CAATTGCTCAATATGACCTCCATTTTGTTGTTGTAAGATCACCATCCTTACCTCCAAATTGTACACAGCAATTTGCTCCGTAATACTGTCTTTTAATTCTTGTAGCGTAGTTGGTCGTCTTCTAAACACTAAACTTTTTAAATAACCCCACAGCCAGTAATCCGCTGGGTTTAGATCAGGTGATCTTGGTGGCCAGAAATTTACGAAATGTCTGCTTAACACGCGATCTTGAAAAACGTTGGTTAACAATTCTTTGACTGGTCGAAAAATGTGCGGGGGTGCTCTATCCTGCATAAAAATTATGTTTTCAATTTCGTAGTGCTCGTTTTGCAGCTGTGGAATAACATAATTTTGTAACATTTGCAAGTATCGTTCACCATTTACAGTTACAAATACGGCTTGTCCATTCTGCATTTCCTCGTAAAAATACGGACCAATAATAAAATCAGCTGTAAAACCGCACCAAACGGTGACTTTCTTGTCATGAAGACCTTTTTGAACGATTTGTTGCGGATTTTCTGCAGACCACATTCTACAGTTTTGAGTATTGACTCCACCATTCAGAGTAAAATGTGCCTCATCTGTCCATAAAATACGGGATAACCATTCGGTCCCGCTCTCAAACCCATTCTCGTGCGAAATCTTCGTAATCCAGCGGTGTAATTTCTGCCGGATTCATAATAGCACCGAACTAAACCAATTCTTGTTTGTAAATCCATGTTATTACAGTTGAGTCGTTTGAACTCAACGTTTACTTGAGTTTTAATTTCAAAATAAAACTTCAAATTGAATAATTTCGTTTTGACACTAGTGTCAACAATTGTTATGACAACGCTTTTGTTTCTCATAGATACGGTAAAATCCCATTCATTAAGCAACTAGATTTCGTTTATTTTATGTTACTAACTTAATTTATTAAAAAGTTGTAATGATTTAAAATATATCCCTTACTTCATGATAACCTATTATATAGATTGGTATAGAGGTACTAAAGTAAACAAAACTATAAAGCACATTTGCTAATTGTAGATGCTACTGTAATGTCTCTATATCCGTATTTGAATCTAAAACCGTTTAGGTTCTAATATAATTAACGCATTGAGATTCATGGAATCGAGATCCAAAATCCGGATCCGAAATCTGGATCTAAGATCCGAATCCGGATACAAAATCCGGATCCAAAATCCGAATCTGAAATCCGGATTTGAGATCCGGCTCCAAAATACGAGTCTGAGTTTCGGATGCAAAATGCTGATCTGGTATTCGGATTTAAGGTCCGGATCCGAAATTTGGATCCACATCCGGATGTTTAAGAATCCAAATCCACTTGGATCCGGATCCGGATCCGGAAATAACGTAAAAGTGTAAAAAATATTTATTCAATATTTTTGATAATATTTATGATAATATTATAACTATCGTTGGTACGAATGTTATCTACTAGAAACGATAACGCGTTTTTTTTTTAATTTTTAGGATTGTGCGTTTATATTTTTGAAATAAATACATAATTTTATTTAATAATTTCTTTTGTGTTCATGGTGCATAATTTTAGCCAATTCCTAGAAAAACTCAACTACTTAAAAATCACTTTTCATTTATTATAAATTTTGAAAATGGTAAAAAGTTTTTCCTATGTTAATTATTATTTCTAGACTTATAGAATTTATTTGTACTTTATAGTGTTTTTTGACTAAATTGGAAAATTATAGGAATGTCATTTTGCAAAAATTCTTAAAGATCACAAGTACTAGTATAGAACCACTGCTTTCGTTATCGATTTCACGTACAACAAAAATTTATCAAGAAACTAAATTGTATACAGTAAATTAAATTTAACGTAATTATAGGATATGCACTTACCTTTTCTTTGCAATTAAAAACTCCCTGCCACTCAGAACTACTAAATCACAACTGAAAATTGTTTTGCAAAATGTTCTATATCATCAAAAGTCGGAATGTTAATAAACTGGTTGCGCTATGATTTTATATTATAAATAATAGAGCGCTTTAAATAACCGGCATAAATAGCAAACGAAAAACGTGCGCTGTTATTTGTCATATATAGAACAAACGGTGGCTTCTTTTCGAAAGGCGCGACACGACTGAGACCACTTGTTCTCTTCGTAAGCTGCGAGAACTTGTCATAATTTGATTGTTCAGAAGCTCCAGTTCAAAGAAGATTTTGAAGCAACTTTCACCCAATTTCAGTATTTTTTTGAAATACTTTAGACTATTAAAATCTGCAGTACAGTTTGTTGATGTACAATGCACTTTCTTGGTTACCATGTTTTTTTGTTAAAATTTAGTACGTTCAATTGACAGTACCGCTTCTCCTGATATAATCGAATAAAAAATTCGTACATGCAACTTATACCAGTTTTAAATATCACGTTTGTTATAAAATGCAGTTACCTTAATTTACATTTTAAGTTTTAATTTAGTCAAATTGTTAGTGTTTAATTCATGTATTTAAGACTAGTAGTTTACCTCTTGAAAACACATGAAGAAGACTTAACATTTTATTAAGAATTTACATCAAACAAAACACATTTGCAGCGTGAATTATTCTAGATGCAGTGGCGGCGCTAGACCAAACGTGGGTGTCGGCGACATCAGTTTTTCGAGGCCCCTCACCCATAACATTTCTCAGAGCCCAAAACAAAACGTTTAATGACCTGAATTATACCAATACATACTAGGTATATATAAGTATTTTGTTGCTAAGCTAATCAAACTGTGGCGATTAATTAGAACTCAAGAAGCAAATTAACTGTACGTAGTAGAAGGTAAGATTCATGAATGAAGGTGAATAGACAATTTGAGTGTCTATAATATATTATAACGTTTTGCCTTACTAAAGGGGTTATTTTCTTTACTCCTATATGGCCAGCTGAAAGGCACAAAGATAGATAACGAAGATTTCCTGAAGATGTAAAGAGCCCACGGTTAGTTTCGGTGGAAAATGGCTCGTAGATGAGGAAACCTCCAAAGGCTAAGCGGCTAGTCGAGCTATTTGCTCTAGGTAGAACATGAGCTTTGGGTCGGGGTTGGACTGCGACCAAAAATATAGTGAATATGGCGCCACCGAATTTTTGTATACTAAGAAGACCCTACTTGAGTCTTTTGCATAAGGCGAATGCGGAAACCTATACTCAAATACCGCTATACAAAAAATATTACGAGAACCCAATCCCTAAAGTTTTCTTACCTTATGGCTCGATATTGACCCTTAAAGATGCACTGCTACACCTGTAAACAGATTAAAACAAGACTAACACCGTTTGTGCATTCATTTCAAAAAATTCTAATTAATAAGAATCAAACCTCATTCATTTCAAATTATAATCATAGTCTCGGGCAAAATGAATATCTATTCTTTTAAGTTGCAGTTTAAAATTATATACAAAACATCATCTTTAAAAATTTGACTAAATTATGATAATGAAAAATATGTACATATGTACTTGGTAATAATTTGAACATCAATATCTCACAAAAATAGAGTAATGTAGTTTTCTACATGATAAGAATCTAGCAAAATTTATTCTTGTAAGTGTTTAACTTTGAGTTTTAAGATCAATTAAATTTATATTACAAAAGTCATTTGGTCTTGGTAGTACTACATAGACTTCATATTAAATGGTAAATATTCCAATCATTAATTAATGAAAAGCAAAATGAAACAATTTGGTTTTCTAAAATAGCTTTAATTTTTGTTAATTCTGAAAGTTAACCTTTTCTATCTTTATATCGCCATATACCATTTTTTGTTAGTACTAACACAAAGATTAAAAGTGAAGCTTTATAGATTCCTTTCATCAAAGTTTAAAAATAACTTGTTTGTCATTTACATAATGAACTAGGAAATTTCCACGTGAATAAACAAAACTTATTTGTATGTCATACCAAAAGTTACAGCTGACGTTTAAAAAAACTAATTACATACCAGATGTTAATCCATCAGAAGAATACTTGCAAGGTATTAGGGCCATAACCGGAATGATAATTAATAAATTGAAATCTTCTTATTTCAGCATTTACCGGTTAGGAATCTTCAATACCAAATAATCCAATAAACTGGATACTGAATATCTAACAACATTAAGGGTGTTCGCATCGAACAAATGAACCACGCCAAACCGACTACCATATAAAGTAAAATTTCAAATATGTTTTACTATTCCTACAAGATGTCAAATGGTTGCCAATAAATTTTCCTTTGATTACTAAATAAATTTTTCATAAATTTCTTAAATTATAGTAAGCTGCACTGCAAATATTAAATTAATAAGGGCTTTAAACTCGGTAATACTTACTGTTATCCTAAAGCCATTCAGAACAATTTAACGTCCCGTCTTATACGAACTAATACCTGCCAAGCGTGGACATATAATAAGTTTCGCCGAGACGATTTTATCTTGAAATCGACTTTAATCTTTCGGTGCTTCCAACGCCATGTTCTTTTATTTAAAGAACAATTGACCTTCTCTAACAACAGCTCAGGTGGAAGTGTTCTTATGACGTATGCTGCTGTCTGACAACCGTTATGATTTTAACAAATGGCATTTTCTGTCACCGCTTTAATTTATAATTTTATGCTCTCGATTCGAAAGCTTATATTGTATTCAACAATATGTAATATTTATCACGTAGATTGTGTAGAGATATTATATTTAAATTGACTTTTTATGAATAAATTAAATTAGGTATTTGTGAAAATATTGCCAGAAAATAAACTTGTTACAATATAACACTGGATTTACATGTTATTTGTCAAAGAAGTACAACCAAACAATTTCTTTTAAAAATTATAAATTATGATTAAGGACTTACTTGGAAATAACGAGGTGAAGAAATATCCATTATCCATAGGCGGCTAGTTGCACAAAAATGGTCTCTGATGAAATTCCAATTACACTCATGGTATTTAACATGCAAATTTCACTGCGACATTTTTATCCGTTGAGATTAATTGACACGAAACATTATAACTCGTAACGTTCAGAGATCTAGTCTAGTGGATATATTATTATCGAAGCATGTATAATTGTTATATGGATAGTGAAGCTAACACTTCTGAAGCGGCGTAAAGCTCGAAGTGATTAAGCACCTGACTCTTGTTCTAAGAGCAAATTTAACATTAAATAGTTTTAAGACGACCGAACACAAATAGACGAATTACACACTCAAACACAAATTACAATATACGAACTTTTCTGCTTTTAGTTTCACTGAATTTTTTCAATATTGTATCATAATTTAGACCAGCTGCTATTTTTCTTCAATCGATAAAATTGACAACTTAGATACTTTCTCTTGGCCCATGGTACTTCGTAACTAGGTTTTAATTAATTTTTAACTTTGAGAAGCTTCTCTCAGCAGAAGCTGTAGTGACCGGAACTGTAAGCATAATTCTGATTGTTATGTAAATATTTGGGTATACTTCTTGCAAATTATTTTCTAAAATGTACTGTATAAGTTGTTTGACATCTTTGATAGAGTCTATTAGTAAATTCGGTTGTAAAAGCAGAAGTTCTTCACATAGTTCTAAAGGCTGAATGTCGTTGTTTTCGCCATCCCGAAGTATTGCAGCTAAATCATAACAATGTTTAAGGTCTTTTTTTGGTATAGATTTTAAATAATTTATGTTAAAAATAAAGCCAAATTGTTCAAAATAATTATGAAGCGATTTGAATTGGCATTCGGTGTCGACTATGATAGCATCTAAAATCTTATTAAAAAAGTCAACTTTGTACTCCATTTCAGCAGATTGTATTGGTTCGTCAAAATTTCGTACGAGAACATTCTTTTCTTTTTGACCAATCTTTTTTCTTTAAATTGAGACGAAATCTTATAAATACTTTTTTCCACAAACAATCTGGCTGCTGCAACGCTTTTTTCAAATCCTGTATCACGATATCTTGAATCCAGTTACATAGCAAGCGCAAAGTATCAACAGCGATCTTTAAGTTAACTTGAACCGATTGCCATAATTTACTTAAATTGTTCACGCGCAGTAAAATCTCGTACCAAACGTGTATTGCAACAATAAACTTAAAAGTTAACATTTCGTTGAGTACAGCTTCACAGTCACTTAGAGTTTCGGAATCTTCAGTTTCGTTTTTCAGGTCATTTACACAATCGACAACATCATCAAATTGCAACAATATCGCTATTACTGCTTCTATTCTACTCTCATATCTTGTTTCAGGTAGGGATTTTAATGTTAATTTTAATTTGGTTTTAAGGAGACCCAACGCTTACTTGATCTCGTAAATAGAAGGTATATTTTATTGATAAAGCCGAAAAACGTTTTGGCAATTATAAAAGAATTACTTGCATCTATCAACAATAAATTCGAACTGTGACATCCACAAGGCGTGAAAAACGCTCTTGGATTAATACTAAGGATTCTAGTTTTAACTTTTTGTTAATGCCGACCATATTAGCGCCATTATCGTATCCCTGCCCTCGACAATTTTGGATATCTAAACCATTTTTTCTAGTTTTTGTAATATTGAATTTGTTAAATATTCTCCTGTTGTCTCTGCGACGGCAATAAACCCAACAAAGTGCTCCTCTATCGCTCCAGTTGAAGAATTACAAAATCTTAATGTTTTCGACATTTGTTCAACACGGCTGACATCTCTGGTGCAATCAAGTATAAACGCGTAGTATTCGTATTCGTTTTGAATATCGTGACTCAAATAATGTTGATTAAGCTGGTTTTTATTAATGCGTTGCAGGTGTTCCCGTAGTGTCAGATCATATTTGAATAACCATTTAGATAGGTCTATAAAATTGCCACTATTATCGCTATTATTTAAATTAAAATTAAGAGATTCTCGATGAGCTCTAAATGCCAGATTATGTGAAGCCAAGTAGTTAATTATATCAATCAATCTTTCAAACAAGTTGTACCAATACTTTTGCGATTCCTTAACCAGTCTCTCGTTTTCTGCATCTATTGTTATTCCGTGTTTAATTTCTTTATAAAATTCAATCCATTTAATCATGCACACCATGTGTCCATGACTTTGTTCATGTCTTTGCAATATTCGACTCACATCTTTCCAGTCGCAACATCCTTCTTTTACCATCTGTGTTCGCAAATGGGAAAAAAGTTTACATGAAAAGCAATAAACTTTATCTTCAGGTATAGAGTAAATTAACCACCTGCGATGTTGGTTTTCCCCATTACTCAATTTTGGATTAAAGCGGAATTTAGAAAAATGTCTATTATTATCGTCTCTGGGATAACTTTCGTCAGACGTCTCTAGGTTTTGGTGAGGACCGTTTTGAATTAAGTCATGACGTTGCGAGTCCGTTATTGGAAATACCCACTTTCTCGGATCAGAATCCATAAACAACGCTGTGAAATGGGCTGCTTGTTTTTGAATCATTGGGTCACGAATGTTGTCGTCACAGTCTAACTTTTTACTGTTACTGGGTTCAAAGACTTGAATAACTGTAGATTCTGCCACCTCTGGATCTGAAGTTGGTTCAGAAACTTGTACAAGAGAGTCATCAGACTTTAATGTTAATGTAGTACCGACCGGTCCTAAAGAAGGTTTCTTAAAAAATTTCATCATACTGGAACTCATGGTTTGGTTGGACAGAGCCTTTTCAACTTTTCTTTTTTTTTTTGACGCATCAGATTCCCATTTCCTACCTAAATCTCTGTCTCTAGAAGGCCCTCCTGACATTATAATGACGATATCAAATATAAAAGGCAAACACGCTTATACCAGCGCAGATTAAATGCAAAAAGCTTTGAATATTATATATAACTGACTTAAAATAGGGGAAGTAACTTAATAATTAATTATTCAAAAATTAAACTAACACATGTAATTCACATCATACCCAATGTAAAATGTATGCATGTAATACAAAGAATATTAGTACAGAAGCTTTTAGTATTTATAATCAAAAATACCAACAATTATAGATTCTTTATCCTTATTTTAACTACGCGTTACTTTAGTCGTTGGTTATAACTTCATACTAAGAGTAATTAACTACACACTTCACGTATAAACAACAACTGAACGTCCGTAACAATTTACGCATACAGTTTAAGACGGACAAAGGAGGGTGGTTTAGTTTTGCCTGTAATTGTATACAAAGGGAGGGGGTATCGATCTAATACGTATCTGTACTTTAAACGAACACTATACTATATTCGTATTAAACTTGTTTAAGTCATCTTGATTGCATTGTTAAATGTTAAACCTTAAACTATTATTACAAAGTACGTACTCAACTAAATAGAATTCTATTAGGAACTTCAGAGAAACATTTGGCTTACAATGACTGAGCTTGTCAACCTGAGAAGACATCAAACAATACCTAAGTAGCTTTTAGCCTGAGCTTTATTCATTTTGGACAAGAAATCAGTTTGAAGATTCATTTTCTACAACAGCTTCAATCGCAAAACCAAGAAGTAGGGTTTATTTACAATTATATCTCACAAAAATTACTCATAGTTATGGCATATAATAAATGTAAATTGAACATGTATTTTCAAATGCTCTTTGAAATGAAAGGCCTTTTAACAATGGACTTACAGTAACCACTGGGTGCATTGAATTCTTCTCCCTGCCGGGACAGGTAGTCGACAGGGTCTGCTAGTGTGATGCATTGCTTGCCTTTGCGATAAGAAATACTTGCTTTTAAATAAGGGTTTAATCCTACATTTAAAACATTGCAGAATGCTGGCGTTCGTTCTACGATAATAAAATTTTTTTTGGTCAACTAATCAACTTCTGCCATTTTTTTGCGAGGCCCTCTTGGGCACGAAGCTGTCGGCGGTCGCTGACGTCGCCGACGTCGCCGACGCCTAACGCCGCCACTGTCTAGATGAAAATATTTGAAAAATCTTGAGTAAAAGAAACTGTTCGGAATGAGAAATTAAATCATTTCTTAGTTTACACTAATTTTTATTTAGAGCTTCAGGATATTTTAAGTATAACTCCAGCACCTAAAACTTACTAGTGGTATTAGTGTCTTTCAAAATTGGTAAATGCGGTTATGTTTCCTTAACATGATACATAACCCTGTAAAACCACTCGCCGATTTTGCCACATCTAACTACCAAAAGCAGCATTTGAGCCGATGTTAAACCTCTTAAAACCACTTAATTGATACAAAATCCAGGCAACAAAACAAAAATAAAAAAAAACAAATCGTATACTTTTGAAATTTGACAGAGTTGTGGTGGGGAGTGCTTGAAATAACATACTAAAAGTGCCAGATGTTGGGGTTTGTACTAAAAGAAGGCAGATATTCCTAAATCGTTTTATTACTTTTTCCTAAACATCTTAAAAACAATGAGTTTTTGAAAAACATTTTATTTACAAAATTAATCTACATAAAATTTTCTACAAAAGAGATCCATATTATACTTCGGTAAGATTAATATTATCGAATTTAGAGCGAAAGAAAAAATAACATACATACAAACCCCGTCTCGGAGATGTTAGCCTAAGTAACGAAAATAGGTTTTTAGAAAGCTATTCATTATGGAAGAAAAATGTACAGAAATCGTTACAATTTTATTACCACATGAAAATTTTTCCTTTTATACAACTGAACTGAAACTAAAGTATTACTAATAAAAGAAGAGGAAACAGGGAATTAGATCCAATATTATCACTAAATAAATAATCGACAAAAAATTTTTGACTTATATCAAATATAAAAAACCATTTCGAATGCACCTTCACCTTGAAGAAGTTCTAGATTACTAGAACAGGTGGAATGACTTTCGCGTTCCAGTGATCTAAAGAGCCAAACTACAGGTTTAACCAAATTAGTAGGGTCTTTAGTGAGGAATCAGACTAAGACAGGTTTCCGAAAGAAAGCAACAGTTTTTTCGGTATTTAGAGTGGCAGAGACCATAGGAGTCGGATGGCATTAAGACACGGCAACGGAAACCACCACATTACCTCCCAAGTACACAGCGTACCTAAATTGTATTTAAAACGATGGCATCCTTTGCAGTAAAAGATTCCGAAGGTAAAATAGTCCCCCCTACATGTGATTTTCCCAATGCTCCACCCGAAAGTACTACATTGGTCAGCAAGCGAGTTTTTTACCTGAAAAATTTGGAATTTTGCCAAACCCTTGCTGTTCCAAGCAAGGTAGGGATCTTTTACGTGCGTGTCAACACTTACACACGGGACCCCCATTTTACCTCTCATTCGAACGAGGGAGTATTTTTGTGAAAATGCTCGCCTAACAATTTTCAGCGGACCGTGTCGGGATTCGAACCAGGTATCTTAGGCGTAGTAGTCACACGCATACCAACTACGCCACGGAGCCGCCGGGTAAAATAGTCCCCCATTCGGATCTCCGGAAAAAGACTACTTCGGAGGATATGATCGGAAAATTTAGAAAAAAATTGGGAAGATTCTGCGAGTGGGAGCGTGGAATGTCAGAAGTATGAAGCAAGTAGGTACGCTAGAGAACTTAAAAATTGAAATGGATAGGTTAGCACTAAACATAGTAGGGATCGGCGAAGTTCGGTGATCAGAGGCGAGGGAATTTTGGAGTCGAGATTTTAGGGTAATTCATATAAGATCAGAGGAAGGAAAATTTGGCGTGGGGATACTTATGCGAAAATAAATAGGGCACTGTGTAGAAAATTACTTACAAAAAAACGCTAGAGTACTCATGGTTAGATTAGAATCTAAATCGGTAATTACAGTAATAATAAAAGTATAGATGGCCACCTCCAGCCGCAGTGAGGAAGTGGTAGAAGCGATCTACAAAGATATCGAAGATATAACTAAGATATGCAAAAGGACATGTAAATTTAATAATTACGGGAATTTTAATGCAGTTGTAGATGAGGGTAAGGAAGGAGCGGTAGGAGGTTTATTTGGTTTAGGCACGAGAAACGATAGGGGAAATAGGTAAGTAGAATTTTGCGACAAAAACAATTTAACTATCACAAACACATTATTTCAACATCGTGCTGGAAGACCATACACGTGAAAGATGCCAGAGGATATAGAAAGATATCAAAAAGATCACATTCTTGTTAGGCAACGGTTTAGGAATCAAGTAAAAGACTGTAAAAGCTATCCAGAAGCAGATATAGACAAAGACCACAACATCGCAATTATGAAGGCAGTTGTTAAAATTAAATATTTGCAGAAAAAGAATGGAAAAAGGCACTTTGACTTTGAGACACTAAAACATAAAGATATTCATGAAATACTTGAAAAAAAAGTCAAATGAACTGCTGAAAGATATTGGGAAAATTTCTGATACTAAGGAAAAGTCGAAACAGAATGAAATAACATTAAATCCAGGTTAGACATGGCAGCCAGAGATATTCTGGGGTATCCACAAAAAAATAAGAAACCATGAATAACAAAGGATATCCTGAATTTAATAGAAGAAAGACGAAAATGCAAAAATAGATTAGACGAAACAGGAAAACAGAGATACAAAGTCATAAAATGGGAAATTATTCGCAATGCAGGGAATCTAAAGAACAATGGATTGATGAAAAGTGGAAAGAGGTACAAACTAAGATGGAAATAGGGAAGACACGAAGCATACAAACTAATTAGAATGAATTTTAGGGATATAAAACCGTATAGCAAAAATATAAGGGACGGAAGAGGAAAAGTCATTATAGAAAATGTAGAGAAAGTGGTTAGATGGCAGGAATATATAGAAAGTTTATATGCAGGAGAGGCACGCACCAACAGTATTAGAACAGAAATCGGAAATTGAAAATGATGACTTGGGATATCCTATACTTAGAGATGAGTTTGATTTAGCATTAAGAGGTCTGAAAAATGGTAAAGCGCCGGGTACAGATAAGGTGCAAGCAAAAACTCTAAAAGCCGCTGCATAAGCAGTAACAGAACGTGTCTTCCAACTTGTAAGCTATATGTATGAGACAGGCGAGATACCCAAAGCTTTCAAACGTAACATCATAGTAACTATACTAAAAAAGAAAGGCGCGGATAGATATGAAAATTTTCGAACAATAAGTTTGAAAGCACACGTGTGAAAAATATTAACTAGAATTGTACAAAAACAAATAAAAAACCAGCTGAAGAAATAATAAGAAAAGATCAATTTAGGTTTAGGCGAAAGAGGGGAACACGGGAGGCTATTTTAGCTCTGAAAGTGATTGTGGAGAAAAAAATAGAAATGGAAGAAAACGTGTATATAGGGTCTGAGTAGAGGGAGGAAAGCCGTTCTAGACCCACCATCACCACACACCACCACCACACACCACCGCCACAACCACTACCACCATCACCGCCACCACCTTCACCACACCTTGCAAAAAAGTATTCGCACATCTAGTAACAGTATTAAATAACATTGTCATCTTAAATCTGCACAATAGTTTTCTTCAACTAAGCATTTTTTAGCCGCAAGCATGGATTATTTAATTAAATTTTAATTTGCCTCTATCTTACAGTATACCCTTCCATATATTAGCAAATATTCTAGTAACAGTATTAAATAAAATTGTCATCTTAAATCTGCACAATAGTTTTCTTCAACCGGTCATTTTTAGCCCTCCGGCATGGATTGTGCTTTCGACACCCTGATCTGGACCGTCAAATCCCGGTACCTTCCGCAGGATAAATCCACTAGATTAATCCACTAAACCTAATGTAATCATTTGAAAATTAAATTCTAATTTCTCACAATCTCAAACATTTACATAACTTTTCTAGTAACATCGATTAAGTACTGTATTTGCACAGATTAATCTATTAAACTAATATAGACATATATGGCTAATGCAATCGTTTGTGAATTAAATTCTTATTCGTCTCTATCACTCAGTACTAAAACCACATAGATGGATAATAATTAAGGGAAACAGTAGGCCGCATTTTTAACAACTTTATTGTTAAAATCTGTGGATAATTGAGAACCTCAGCAAACGAAATGTTAAACTAGGAAGGTTCAATATACTATATATTACTATATACTATATATTAATAACTCAATTTTTGCACACAGTTAAAATACATAGATCAGCAAAATTGTAAATTACCAATAAAAAATAATGAATAAGCAATATTTTTGCCTCTAAAGCATTCTTTTTAGAAATCTGAAAATTAGAGAAAAATATTAAAAATATGTTTTAAGCGAAGATGTGTATATATTATACGTATACCCTTTTCCACATCACCTCGCTCACATAGATATGTTTGTCATAATCAACTTTGACGCGCTAATGCAATGTTTGCAAATTAAATTATTATTTGTCACAATTTCAAATATTTGCATAAATCTTGTAGTAACATTGATTAAGTACTATATTTGCATATATTAATCCTTTAAATTAATCAATACATATGCAATCGTTTGCAAATTAAATCCACCACCGTCACCGCCACCGCCACCGCCACTACCACCACCACCGCCACCCCTACCGTCAACGCCACCGTCACCGCTTCCAATTACGTCACTAACCTATGACGTCACATTCGCCACTTTGATTACGTCGCGGTGGTTATTGTAAACCCAACTGTCACATTGACACAATTTTACACAATTGCTATGTTAAATACGTCACGACAGGCATTTTTAACCAAAAATTCACTTTGATACATTTTTCTCACATCCTCCATTTTGTTTAGTTTATACGACATTTCTAAATTAATTGACGTATTCTCTTTATTGATCTCGAAGCTTCTATAAAATGTTATATGAAAATCTATTCATATGATTAATTAAAGCTTTAATTGCTTTTGCAACGGGTTTTTCACATGCAAAAGACGTTCATATTCGTAATTGTAATAAAAGAGATTGGCTTTTAAGGCATACAAAATGAATTCTAACGCATACTTATAAAGATTAATGCGCTAGTTTTTAACATGATTGATATGGTTCTTAAGCTAAATGAAGCGAGCGTTTTGTGCACGGGAAATGCATTTTTATAACAAACGAATGGGTGTGTATTTATGCTTGAAATGATTGACTTGCATTCTAATAAAATTTGCATGTAATGCGTTTTAAGGTATTTGAAGGGTAATTTTTGTTGCATAGACGGCTTAACTTTGTATACACGGCTGAATTATTGATTTAAAATAGGGGCTTTTAAATACACAGGAAGTGTGTTTTGCTTTTTGCTTCAGGATATGTATTTACAATTTGCTTATATTATACAGGGCGGAACAATAAAGCTTTAGAAATGTCTAATCTTACCGGCGTCTTTTATATTTAGTTGGGCTTTATTTGTAGAATTTGGGTTTCAATGAACTCTCGTGGCCTCTTTATCACGTCATATATATATATATATATATATATATATATATAAAATGATGTGATAAAGAGTTCATGAGAGGTCATAGAAACCCTAATTCTATAAATAAAACCCAACCAAATAGAAGAAAATCGGAAAAAATTTAAATTTCCAATATTAATTGTTCTGCCCTGTGTAAAATAAACGTGCTTCTTTGCCATTAAAAGATAAAGCCTTATTCATTATGTGATTGAATTTCCGTTAATTACATTGGTTGCTGACTGTGAAACGTTTATAAAACGAATATAAAATTTTAAACCTTGTGCAAATTAATCATTGAAAGATACCGTAAGAACGAGTTTTATTACTAAGAGATGAAATACAAAGCTATTGCATTTATCAACACAGCCCTCATTAGATAAAGTACTAAATAAATTTTTTGTGTGTATAAAATATGCTTTAGAACACATTTTTTACCGTAAAAGCCATATTTTTTTACCATTATTAAGATGCAAGAAAACCATTGACGCATTAATTAATTATGTAATATCTTCCGTACGTAGAGACATATCATTTAAAAATATTTATTCACGTTAATAAAAAGCATATTTTTCCGTGTGTGTAAATAAAGCCTTCTTAGTAAAAACGAGTTTAAATCTTTAAAATATAAATCTAATTATTTGTCATAAAATATTATTTTCTGTGTATAAAATATTCGCCTTATTTATCGTAGAAATACATTTATTGCGTCAGTAAAGCATAGAAAAGGCATTTACAGCCTAAATTCTAGAAATTTTGTGATTAATAAATAAAATACGTCTTCCATACTAAGAGAACTATTAAAAATCATTAAATAGCTAATGAATCAGCAAACGCCGGTTCGAAAAACTCGCAAGAACATTAAAAAGCAATACAAATCGATATAAATTATTTGTAGGCTCCCAACAATAAGATAGAAGGAAACAGCACACAAACTCCGCACAACGCACAACGATCCACAATGCTTTGCGATGCTCGTAAGCCATATGGGTCGCGGTGGCTTTACACTAATTAAATCATTAAAACCGTAGAATTCGGGGAAATATTGCATCATCAGGTATGTTATGTACCGAATGAAACATGAAAAATCGGAACGGTGACGTTTGGGGTTAATTTTTAGATCTGTCGGAACCTTATTAGAGGTATTTATTTGTTCATTCGCGTTTCAATTCGGTCATAAACTAAGCAATATGTAACGTTGAGTAGAGAATTTAATTTACAAGATCGACCATACAGACTTGCAATGAAGCGTAAATGTTTGTGTGAGTTTGAAATATAGAAGTTATCAAATGTAATTATTGGATGAAACGTCATTTGTTTTGTAAAAATGTAATAAAGATTGAATGTTTTTCGATACGAGATTTACTCTAAAGTTAATTAATTAAAAATAGAAGATGCACTTTGGAAATTAGTACTCGAATGGAGATTTAACCAAATATGGACAATCTTGTACATTGGGGTTTCAACGTCAATTAAAAATAGAACCAGGAGGTATTTAATACCATTATTGACGATGGAAATAAAATTTTGATAAGCGTTATTTTTCGCAAGTATAAAACTTTGATTTTTTGTTTGTTAATTGATAAAAATAATTGAATATTTTGTAATTTAAATTTAGAATAAGTTCACATTTATTATTTGTGTAAGGATAATTTACTGCTAATTTTGAGGTCAAAGTGCGATATATTTTGACCTTTACTAAATAGATTGTCTGTCAAGGATTATTAGCCAATCACGTTTACAAGCGTGGGAATAAAGGATGGGCAGATTATTTGCTTATTAATTAAAAAGGTTTGTGTATCTGTTAGTAAAAATTAGGTTAGAATTTTAATTACTTTCTGTATGAACTGTAACTGTGAATTGTTTTATAAACTGTTTTGTATGAAAGAAAAACGTGTTTTAATGTATAAATGTTTTCATTTTGTAGAATAACTTCCATTGAGATAGCCAGGCAAAAGTAAAGAAAAAAAGGTAAGATAGTAATTTCAAATTTCCCATTGCTGTACCGTTGTCACATTACTCTTTTAGCTTCAACCCGCATCATTGGCACAGCGCTTTTGTAGCTGCCACTCCAAAGAAAAAGTGTCATAACACTTTCCTAACGGCGCTCCAACATCTAGCTGTTGTCACATAAATATATATATATATATATATATATATATATATATATATATTTATATATATTGCTGTGGTAATGCCCCACGTAGGGCGCCACTAAAAGAGTGCTGTGAAAAGCCGCGTGTTGGGGTGCTGTGGTAAGGCCGTACTGAGAGCCACTGAAAGAGTGATATGAAAATGGTCTCGCTTTGGGAGCGTCGTTGAAAGAGTGATGTAAAACAGATACTTGTGGATTGTAAACTTGAAATTATTAACTTACCTTCGTTTTTGAGAATCTTTCACCCGGTTATAAATTATTTCCACGCGGGTAAGATTTGTATTGGCCAGAAAAATCCCTGACATATAATCTATTAAAGGTATGAGTATATCGAACTCTGAACACAAACTCCTGGTAAAAAAATCCCTCACACACGAAATAAAATAATAGAATTATTTTAAACTAGATCTAAATACTCCAATATCAGTTAAAAATAAATGTAACAGTGATACTTGCAGAATCCACAAAACGCTTCTCGTAATTAAAAATCTTCTTATTTTAAATTGATCTTCAAATCGGCTTACAGGTTTTTCTAAATTAATATTCCTGATTTCCAACAGCAATTATCAAAGTACATTTTTGGGTTATATGTTCTTTTCAATTATTTAGTACATCTTTAAAAATAGCTTTTTATTGAAAAATGTTTGCCTTTCCTTGATAATTAATAATTCCATTTATGTATGTAATTTGGGTTTAAAAACATCACTTCAATATATATTTCAACCTCACAACTAAGTTTTACTGCATACTTCTATATAATGCAACGGCTAGCGTTTTAAAATAACATTTCTTGATCTACTTTACTTATCGACTGCATCGGATGAACTTTAATGAATAAATTCGAATGAATGAATCCCTCCTTGATAAGCGCTTCTTTATATACAAATTTTTCTATTTTCGAGAATTTTTCCACGATAATCTCGAATATTATGATGTAACGTTCCCGGAATACCCAATTGGCATATAAAATTTCGACATTTTACTACCTTCTTATCTGTTCTAGGTATCTGTGACGCGTCCTTTAGTCCTTGTTTATCATATGCTGTTATTGTTGTGTATCGCTTCTCTCTAATAGTGAACACGAAAATCATAAGTTATTTTTTATCAGTTGTTCCAGGGATTTTACGTTTTATTTTCAATGTTCAGTCTGCTTCTTGGAATAAAAATGTTTATTTAATGAATTTATACGAATTTGATGTATTTCTAAATCTCGACGACTCATCCTTTTATATTCTAGAGAATTCTGTGTTTAGAATAAATTGCAATATCTACGGGGTAATTAATTTAAACTTTAATTAGTTTTTAATGCAAAACGGTTTGCGCTTTATAGGAAATATTTGTTTCCAGTACACAAAAATATTTATTAATTTTGGGGTTTTAAAAACACGTTAATTTTAGTTTCTCAAACTAAATGCGTAAAGCTGTACTCTTTTATGCTATTTACAGCAAATCAAATGCATTTTACGGTATCTTATAATTTACATATCCAATTTACGTTACTTGCTATTTATTTACAATATGCTTTACAATTTACGGGGTGATTATATATACACGCGCAATTTGCGTTTTTGCATTGTACATAACTAAATAAATGTACGCTTGTATTATACAGGGCGTAACCATGAATTTACGGAAAATTTTATTTTTTTCCGATTCTATTATATTTGGGTGGTATTTATTTTTAGAACCATTATCACGTCAACATACACACACACACACACACATACACACACACATATATGTATGTATATATACATATGTGTGTGCGTGCGTGCATGCGAGCGTGCGCGTGCACCTGCGTGGTTGCCTGCGTATATGCGTACGTGTGTGTGCGTGCTTGTGTGTGTGCTTGTTCGCGTGTGTGTATGCGTGCGCCTTCCCATGTGTCTCAATTTACAAGAAACAATAGACAATTAGGTAAATTGGAATATAACTCAAGTTTAAAGAAACGAATCAGTTATTGTTAGACATGCATTACTCAATCAGTATTGTTCAGACAGACGCTGATAGTGTTCTATTTACACAGTTAACAAGCTCACTAAAGAATATTGTCTACACATTCAACTTAAACTTGTATTTTAACCTTTAAATAGGTCTAATTTTATATGTTTAGTGTGTACTTATTTGGATTTTATCTTTATACATTAAAATTCACATAAATAAAGAAGTTGTTAAACAAATACTTTAAATTCTATTTTTTTTCTATTTAATTTGTTTAGTGTTCTATTTGAACTCTAACAGTAGTAAAACATAATTTGTGTCATTCTATACTCTGGTTGTGGACCCTAGAACTTTAATTGTATTTATAAATCTCATACTTGTTTCTTTTTAAGGATATATTTTAGTAATCAAATTGACGTTTTAGAAAGATAATTTTAAAGACACAAGAAGATATCAGCATATATAAAACAATACGAATTTTATTCATTTTTTAAATTAATATTGCGATCATCTAAAAATATGTTAAAGAAATAAAATTTTGAGTCTATGTGCATACAAATACCAATACAGAAAATCCAAAAAAATGAGGACCAACTTAAAATATCTACGTGCTTTATGGATTTCTACATTATGCACAAATTGACAAAAAATTGAACTATAAGTGGTATATTAAATTCTTATTTATAAAACATGCCCTTACCTCTTTTTTTCAAATTATGTTTCACAGCAACTTTCAACTAAACCACAGCTAAATATTGTTTTTTGAAAAGTTTTACGAGAAGGCCAGAAGTTACACCACCGGTTACGGTATGATTTATACCATAAATAATTATACACCACAATAATTAAATTATTCAGCATAAATAACAAATAAAAAACAGTTCGTCGTCATTTCTCATATAAAACCAACGGTCTTTTCTTTTCGAAAGGTGCCGCGCTACTGAAATTAAATAGTCAACCATTCCTGAAGAGACCGCTTATGCTCTTCTTAAGCTTTACGGGCGGATGTTATAATTTGATTGTCCAGGAGCTTCGGTTCAGTGACAAATTCTAAGCAACTTTCATTCTATTTCAGCATTGTTTTCAATTTTAAAGACCAACCAAATTTACAGTACCGTTTTTATAGGTGTGATGCGGTATACCTTCATTCTCTTCTTTTTATATTTGAAGCTTAGTACGCTCAGTTGACAGTACCGCTCTTCCTGCCGTAGAAGAAGAATTCATACTTGCAGCCCATTTAGAATTAACTATCGCGTTTGTTGTGAAACGCAGTTATTTTAATTTGCATTTTAAATTCGAAGCAAATTACATTGTTTATATTCATGTTTATGCATATAAGAATAACATTTTATCCCTTATAAATATACGTATATAATTTTAGAGATTTTATGAATCTATAGTAGAATTAAGTAATGTTTATATTACAATTTTGTACAGAATTATTAAGAAATCGCGGCCGACATTTTTTTGGCACGTGTGTGTGGGTGTGGGTGCGTGGGTGGGTGGGTGGGGGGTTGACTAGTAGGTTTATATAGCCTTTCGTCGAACATGCAAGTATGTCACAAATAGCTGTAGCTATGATGCACATACTTCAAAAGAAACTCTTGGTCCCTGTCAGGAATATAACCCGCACCTTCCCAATTGGCATTTTACGACTTTATAACGACTGTAAGAATATTCCTACATTCAAAATCAAAAACTTATTGCTGCAAAATTCTTACTGCAAAACCTTCTTACAGTCATTATAAGAATCATACAAGTATAAAAGGATCATCTACTTATAAAAGAATATTTCTTATTACAAACTGACAATCGTATTATAATTGCAACCTGAAGTATAATATACCATCTATATAAATATTTATAATGCATTTACAAAAATAAATTATAAGGTTTTAATATGGCATCTTACTAAATTCTTTATGTAGAGGCAATTAAAACTTTTAACGCAATCGCAAAACGGTTTTAAACGAGAGTTTTGTTACGATTATTAATTGAAAAGCGCTCTACAATCTTGTTACCTACTATCTTTTTAAAGTTGTACTTGGATATGGATAAAAAACAAACTAACTTTGTAACTGGCAATTATGCGTGTCCGTTTGTTTACATAAAATAATTTTTTACCTTATAAAGGTGTAATGATAGTTGCGTTACTCAATTCTCAAATGCTTCATCCTATTATATGTCATCATCATTAAGTCTTCAGTCCTAGATCTAGTTGGACGCGTACCTGCATTATTTTCTATTACGAGCTAACCTATACATTTCCCTGAAATTCCGAAAGCCTACATCTTTCACTATCTGCGTGCAATAGTTTAATCTAAGTCTATCTCTGTCTTTTTTTTCTTCTGTTTCTAATATATTACACACTATTCTTTTATGCCTTAGTATGTTGTGTCCTATTATCCTATTTTTCCAATTTTTTACTGGTTTTTGCATATTTATTTATTTCCCTACCATTTAAAAAATCTCTTTGTTCTTAACTTTGTTTGTCTATGATATCTTCTTCAAACGTCTCTAGCACCAATTTCAAAGATATATCTTTTTCCTCTCCGCTTCTCCTACTGCCCAACTTTTACCACCATACATGTTTTGCTCCACACATATGTTTTCAACAATACTTTCCTTGTTCCTGTGTTTGTTGTCTTTGATCATAGTAGTCGCTTTCTCTTGTCAAATGCAGCACGACCTTGTGATAGTTGTTCTTTATATCTTTTGCATTCTTATCATCTTGCGTTATTTGACCTCCTAGATACAAGAAATCTTTAACGTCTGGTAAATTTTTGTTTTCTATCCGTATTATGATTTAGGACTTATTGGTCCCTCCTTTAAATACTAATACTTTAGTTTTATTTTTGTTAATTTTCATACCATAGCCCTCTGTAAGTACTGTTTCCACTTCATTAAGAGCTGTTCTAACTCTTCTTTGTTTTTCTGCATTTGACAGTATTCATTGCCTTTCGATATACAAGTTATAAATTAACGGAGATAGAGCACATCCTTCTCTGACCCCTTTCCTAATCTTTATTTCTCAACGTTCCTGATCTAATTCTATTACTGCTGTTTGCTCTTTGTAGAAGTTATGTACTATTTGTCTATCCCTATAACTAATTCCAATCTGTTTGACTATTTCGAACATTTTCTCCAACTTTACATTGTCGAATGCTTTTCCAGATCTACAAACCCTGTCTTTGTACAATTCCAGTTAATAGTTTTGACACGTGTGACGTCAAACTTATTGATTGAAAATTTTCCACACAATTGCCGCCTCTACTTTTTGGTATAGTAAATATGATTTATGTTTGAAATCTTTGGGTATCTCGCCTGTCTCATACTTGCAAGTTGGAGGATACGTTCTTCTTGTTCAGCGGCTTTTAGAATTTTGGCGTGCACCTTATCTATACGCAATGCTTTATAACTTTTCAGACTCTTTAATGCTAACTCAAACATATCTCTAAATATAGAATATTCCAGGTCATCCTTTTCAATCTCTGATTCCTGTTCCAGTGTTACTAGTTCCTGTCCTGCATATAAATTCCTATATATTCTTGCTATCTAACCACTTTTTCTACATTTTTCATAATGATGTTTCCTCCCACGTCTTTTATATTTCTGCTATACAATTTGATATCCCTAAAATTCATTGTACTTACTTTGTACGCTTCTTCAATTTTTCATACTTCCATCTTAGTTTCTACCTCTTTACACTTTTCATCAATTCACTGATTTTTAGCTTTCTTGTATTTGCGAATTATTTTCCATTTTATAGCTTTGTATGTCTGTTTTCTTGCTTTGTCTGGTCTATTTTGTATCCTCTGAGCGCCATATCTAAGCAGGATTTAACACTATTCCATTATGTTTCTACTTCCTTAGTATCAGAGATTTTTCAGATATCTTTCAGAATTTTATTTGACTTTTTCTCAAATCTTTTGTGGATAGCTTTATCTTTTAGTATCTCAAAATCAAAGTGCCTTTTACCGTTTCCTTTTTCAAAATTTTAAATTTAAACACCGCTTTTATAATTACTACATAGTGATTAACGTCCATATCTGCTTCAGCGTAGCTTCTAGAGTCTTGTACGTAATTCTTAAAACCGCCGACTAACAAGAATGTATGTTGGTTGTGGTTTGTTTTGTATTTTTCTTAACTTTCTTTAGGAATTAAACCACTCAAAGTTTTTAAAATCGTCTTTATTCATGTTTCGATCCATAACGATCCTAGGTCATATATCGAGACTTAAATAAAGACGATTTTAAAAACTCTGAGTAGTTTAATTCCCAAAAAAGATTAAAAAAAATGAAAAGTTCTAGCATCCTTCTTCCCCTGTCATTTCTCTTGCCTAAGCCAAATAAACCTACTACCACTCTTCCCTGCTCTCACCCATCACTGCGTTAAAATTTCTCATAATTGCTGCAAACCGCATCATCGAATGTGATGGTATTGTGGAGACCGTCCACACAGCGTTTAAGTCCCGGATTGCCACCTACCGGGTAAAAAATATTGGCAATGTCGGGGGAATTAAGGATTTTCTCCAAGACCATAAAGGAAGGTTTACGCGTTTGGTTTGCGAGAAACTAAGAGAGCATATCGCAATAAAAATTAATTGTGAACTGTTTGGTTTTTACACCAAGATGGGTATGAAGGAGGAAACTACCGACGTGAAATCGTTTAATACGGAAAATGTTGTTGTGACGTCATCCACCAACTTGGACGATGTCTACGATGCACTATGGGAAGCTATGCGAGCTAAAGCTGGCGAGTTCCAAGAGCGTAATTCTGGTTAGTTTTAGAAAATTATTACCTAATTTTAAAATTTTAGGTTGTACGCTGAAAAAAGTGTTGTACTTGCAAATCAATATAAACAAGTACAACCCTTTGCGAGGATCTTCCTACATACCACTACCAAAATGGTTAAGAAATAGGCAAGCTGTGGACAACATACAAAACAACGATGCCTCATGCTTTGCATGGTGTGTGGTGGCAGAATTGTACCCTGTTAACAAGAATCCTCAAAGAGCATCCAACTACTCCCACTACCGCGTAGTACTGGATTTGACTGGAATTAATTTTTCTATGGAATTCAAGACTATCCTAAAGTTCGAAGAATAGAACAATATCAGCATTAATGTTTTTGGTGTGGAGGGTATATCGATTGTGGGTCCTCTACATTTCACTCAAAAAAGAGGGGTAGACATGTCAACCTATTATACATTCAAGAAGGTGAGAAGGAGCACTTTTTCTTAATCAAAAATTTTAATGAATTGGTTAGAACTCAGTTGTATGTCCACGGAGGATTCAAACTGTTGTGTAATGGTTGCTTCTATGCAAATTTTATTTATCTTAGTGTGACTTGAAAACAAACACGTAACCACATTCTATATATGATAATGAATAATTTTGTATAGTATTAGGAAAATAGTTTGAGCATAGTGAACGAAAATGAATATAAATTGTTGGTTATTTTGACCGGTTTCGCTGTTATTGCAGCTCCTCAGATTGGATCATTTCTTTCTGCAAAACAACCAACAAATCATGGTGTATTAATATATGCAAAATGTAACTCATTCGCCCCCTATTCTAGCATTGAGTGTAGTACCTTCTTAGAAGGTCCACCAATATTAAGTAGCTGATCGGCCATTTGTTTATTTATTTTACGTTCTATACATCTTAAACTATACTTTTAAATTAATTAGAACCCGAATCTGTAATCTTTAACATACAATGACTAAATATAAACAAAATATTTCTACCTAGTTTTCTTTAAAAAAAAACTTAGAACGATTGCATGGTTATATATTAACTTTTATATAAAAAAAAACAAATATTCTTGTCCTAAAATGCATTTAGGTCAATAGATGGTTTTTCTGTATTACTGTTATCTACTACTAGAAAAATGTTTTTTAAAAAAGAAAAACTTACTAATAGCTAATAGTATTAGTTTAGCTAATAGAAAAAGTTTCTTAAAGTCGTACGTATGGAGCGTTCTACTATACGGTAGTGAGACTTGGACAATTAAAGAAGTAGATAAGAAAAAGATAGAAGCTTTTGAAACTTGGTGTTATAGGAAAATGTTAAAGATTAGCTGGACAGATAGAGTAACAAACGAGGAAGTTTATAGAAGGATAGGTGAGGAACCCTGTATGTGGAAACAATTAAAGGTCAGGAGAGATAGAATGATAGGGCACCAGTTAACACATGAGGGACTATTTAGTAAAGGTTTAGATTATAGAATACCAAATAAAAATAGAGTAGGACGCCTAGACAAAGCTATATTAGTCAAATTATTAGAGATGTAGGTTGTGAAGGGTATGTAGACCTTTTTAGACTAGCTCAGAATAGAAAAGAATTTAGAGCTGCGTCAAACCGACTTTAAGTAAGTTCGAAAACAAAACAGAAAAAAAATCAGTTAACTAAATGTCACCATGACATAACTGGCAATTAGTTAGCGGTCTGGCATGTTGGTAGCGATTCGTTGCTTAAGCCTTACCATAACATATAATTTAATAAACGTCACCATGACATAACTCACAATTAGGTAGCGGTCTGGCATGTTGGCAGCGATTCGTTGCTTAAGCCTAACCATAACATATAATTTAACACTTTTCTTTTCTGAAGCAGATAACCAGGTTATATTTCATTTCCTTATAAATGGTAATGATGTAAACATGTTAGAGTTCTTTAACAACTATCAGGTTGCTAATATCTATGTAGAGCCAGGTGGATAGGAAAAAGATAGAAGGATATAGGAAGACCTAGACCAAACTATATTAGTCAAATTACTAGAAATTTAGGTTGTGAAGGGTATGTAAAGCTTTTTAGATTAGCACAGAATAGAAAAGAAATTAGAGCTGCGTCAAACCGACCTTAAATAAGGTCGAAAACAAAATGATGATGATGACTACTATTACTTTTAAGGAGTGCTTGTACTAAGTAAGTATATCGTTTTTGTGAATATAAAGTATTTAAAAATTAAACAAGTGACTGAAAACAATTTATTATATATTTTTTCTATTAATTTTGTTTTATGTAAATATTAGGTTCGAGATTAGAAATTAGTGTGAGGTAAGTCAGGAAATTCCTCCTGGATATATTGAGTAAATATTGCCTTTTCCGCGGGTTTGTTTTCCTTTTGCTTTTTTATTAATGAGATGTGTGTAAAAAAACGTTCTTTCTTGAAATTTACTTTCTTATTTATTAACACCCCACTCTACGACTTTTTAGCTAGCACGGCATTCTTTGGATTCTATTTTGTTGTGGTATTCGGTGTGGGGTATTTTTGATAGTTACGTTATTTTTCTTGTTTGCACGGAATACCGTAACAAAATGGTTTTTCAATTAAGACTGCAGTAAAATTTATAAGCACAAATTGGAACGTAACACGTTTGTGTGTTTATGTGATTGCGTAACATATTAACATTAAGTAGAAGGGGGTGCTGGATATGTATCGGGAACTGACAACACTAGTATTGCTAGGTGAGATCCGACGTTTCTAACGTAAAGTTTAACATCTTTGACAGTATACCTACTTATAACATTTTGCCATATGAGCATTATTTGTTTTGTTTTGATTGAGTTCAAAATGTCGTCTCGACCAAAATATGGAATTCTTGTGAATATTTTCGTGCGATGATTTTTTACGACTTCCGACGCGGATTAATCTCCACAAGAGTGCCTGAATCAACTTATTTCGACTTTTGGGGAAGAAGCTCCAACTAAAACCACTGGATATCGTTGATATAGTGAATTCAATCGTGGTCGTAGTTTCCTAGCGGATAAATATAAAGAAAGTCATCCAAAATCGGCTGTTGTGACAGAAAACATCAATGCTGTGCGTGAATTAATAATGCAAGATCGTCATGTGACTTATCGTAAAATTTACGCATCCCTAGGCATTAGTATGACTGGTATACATTCGATATTACACGAATATTTAGTTGTGAAAAATATGTGTGCGCGTCGGATCCCACATAATTTAACAATTGCTCAAAAAGAGACTCGGGTCCATTGGTGCAAAGAAATGTTAAAAAAATACGACTACGGTACATCGAACGCAGTATATCACATTTATTTGCTTTGGTGGTACCCATCGCGCCCCACGTTGATCACTGTGGATTATAAAATACAAAAGTAACCTTACGTTTGCTTGTGAGTCGGACACTCTAGAAGAACTATATTTTTGACGTTGAACATCAACGAGGTGATCTTTATAGTGATCACTTCCCTTAGACTCACGATATTCACAATATTCACGGCTTAGTCTGGGAATTATCGCAAGGGTGAGCAATGAGATTGGGCGTGGATACAACGTAAACTCAATAATGAACGGATATAAAAAGGAAAAGGGGAATTGAGCGCCACTGCATCTATATGGACAATAAAAAAAACAAAAGCATCCTATGAAAAGATACAGAAACTCACAGGGTATAAACATTATCAGAAAAACTTACAAGTTATATAAAACAACACATTTGGAGACCTCTTGAACGTATCTACTTCAGCTTCTATTGCGATGACCCTAAAAGAAAATGTCACACAACAAATTTTAATTAAAAAGACACAATTTGTGTCCTTCGGCAAAAATGTACAACGGTACTTATAAACTAATCATCTTGAAATTGCCTCACCAAAGGTATCTTACATAAAAATGGATGTTGAGGTTCAATCACTTATTCGTTTCTATAACTTGATCCTGCTTCCAACATTCATCTAAACCCTTTAGCTGTGATATTATTAAATTTAACCATTCATGAAATAAAAAGTCTTAGAGTTTTGAACCATAAATACAATTTAAAAGGTAATTTTTTCCTTTTCTATAAAGTTACAGTTATAATTTTCAAAAATAAAATTGATTTCTGAAAGTTCATAGTTTTCGCCTTGCATAGTGAGATTTTAGCTTTAGGTATTATTGGAAAATTAACCAAATGGACAGATCTGTTAGATTGGTTTACACATAGTTCAAGTAAGTTTAGTTTGTTATATTCATTATAAAAAATTTAAATAGCATATAAATATTATAAATCAATAAAACTTTAAATTTATCATGGCCTAGAAATCACATAGCAACTCTACTAAATATCAGACAAACTATAATTAAATATTTTTAAATAAAAAGTGAACTTTGCAACCATTTGTTTTTCAACACATTTATACCTCACGTGTTTTACAGAACAACTTTAAAATACTTTTAAAAGATATGAGTGTTTTTTGTTTCTATTGAATTAACACTATTTAGGAAAATAACTTTATTATAAGATTGTTAGAATGTTATCAATTTTACAATCTATTATGTTTAAACTTAAATATAAAATTTATAATTCCAGAAAAACTTATATCATTAAATTGAACTCCTCTTTAATTTCAACATCATTAACAATTCTAAAGACATTTTTCAAAAATTTAGAAAAATGGAAACAAAGCTTCCGTAATTAATACAAGTTATCAAACACTCACAAGGAATTGACTTCTTATGACAACTGCAATTTTAAATATCTGGTTTTAGCATGTATCACAGAACTGTTGCTCTAGAAAATCTTCGGATCCACTACTTAGGATTTCATCTGGTTAACAATGACTTCATACAAGAGGATTCCCAGAGTTAAAGACCATCATACTCCTATCACTCTAATCTACAAAAAAAACTTTACAAACAACTTCAAATCCGTACCATAACGATTGAGTTTTCTAATTACGATCTCACCAAAAGTGTTAAAAAAATTAAACACCATCATCTTCTTATCACGCTGTTCAAAAGTGCTAAAAAAATTAAAGACCATTTTAATATAAGTATTATTAATGGTTACCTTACCGTTAACGGATTTCAAGGATCGTCGACCACGTTGTTGTAACACATAATGTTCCAACCGCTTTTACGGAACCGGGGAAAACTACACCTTGGGCTCTCTTCTATAAACGACCGCGGACTTTCTCTTCTTCGATATTGCAATTCTGAAGGCCCAGCTGATGCAAAAAAATAAAAGAGGTTAAATATCACAGAACTGTAACAAATAGAAACGGCTACTAGAGCCAGTACCACAGAATTTATATTTGTTACACAGCCTCTTTCCGAAAAGAAAAAAACTTTGTGGTTAATTATATTTTAATATATACTTAACCGAGAAGTTTTTTTATATAAAGACGAATACTACTACCTTAACCAAAATATAGGTTCTAGAAATACCATTATAATAAACCCAAACAAATCAAAATAAACTTGAACTTTGAACTCCAAACAAAAAATTTACAAGTGACCTTACAAATCATAAATAGAAAATTAGGGAGCAACCAAGTAAGTAGGTAGGTAACTTTGCGTACCACACATCCGTTAGGAATCAAAATTAGTAAATCATAATTGATAAAAAACATAATCCTTAAAAGTCAAAACATTGAAGTCTAACACTCATGAGTTGTAACCAAACGGGGAACTAAAGAGCTAACATACCTCACGGAACATTAACTAAGACTCAAACAAAATGCTCGACGCAAATCTCTGCAAAACAACAAAAAAATCTTCTTCCTTACTATTAACTTTACTGATACTAATATTAAATCGAAAAGCTCATACCAAAATATATGAATATCGATAGCCTTCCAGAAATGTTTTCAATTGTTGCTGATCAAAAAAAATTCCAGCTCAAAAATTACAGTAAAAAAAACAAACGCAGCTTCGACAAAAAAATAAATCACACACCAAATCAGTAGCCTAAACACACTCTACCCCCACTACTGAATACTTGACTTCTCCAAATCATAGCTATCTATAGCCCTGCTAATACAATTTTCTTCGGAACACTCCAAGACCAAAAAAACTCCTCAACTATACGGTGGCCGCACCAAATATTCTAAATCAACTCGCTTAAAAAAAAATAACACAACACTTACTCTAAACACATCGACACATAAGTGACTATCTCAAATAAGACTTTCACTTAGGTGACTACTTACACAACGTGGACAAAACATACCCACAAAAATGAAGCAACGATTAATTGTGTGGCCTCATCACGAAACAATACAACAACGCTGATAAAATACCATTTTTGTCACTCCAATCTACTTGAATAAAATATTTCGTTAACGCATTTCGGAGAATAACACCACACGAAAAGTTTTGCTGTTATCACAAACAACTAAATACCAGAAAACCCTTAATTAGTCATCACCGTTCTATTTCATAATAGGATTCACACCATATCAAACTAGGGATGAATACTAAATAGATATCAAACAAGATCAATCATTCCTCTGGAACATAATCTGGATCGACGGCGGAATAGAGTTACAGATTTTTGATATGCCATCTGCCTGTTTTCTATCCATCTAAATTAACTAGATCATACACCACACTTGGACACTTCTTCTTGACTATATAAGGGCACAAATAAATTCGTTGGTTGAGAGCTTTTGAACAAATTTATTTAATTAGGGAGTTGGAATATTTTTTTTAACAATAATTTTTTTAGCTTAAGTAGTGTATAATAAGGTAGGGGTTTTTTGCTGGAACAACGAGCGGTTAGAAAAGATTTTCAAGAATTATAGGAACGGGTATACAAGTGTACGTGCTAATTTAAAACAGGAGGGGGGGGGGGCGAATTTTACTTATATAATCACTGGCAGAGAGGGGACAGGCTCTCTTTCTTTTTCGTTCTGATTTCATCCAGCATTGGTGATAATAGTTACTTTCAAGTGAACAGGTGCAATTTAATAAAATTTTATGTAGAAGCTAGCATCTTTATGTTAATACGTTAAAGTGGTACGTAAGTACAAAGCTTGTTAAGTTGGTATTGGAATGCACGAAAATTATAAAATTTGAAATTGTTTGGATGATAGAAAAAGCGATGTTTGAATAATAAAAGTTAAGTTTGGAGATTGGAATTTTTGGATTTTAAATTGTAAAAAGCGGTATGCATGGCAGATATGGTAATGGGACCAGGGAGTTAGCTGATGGACTGGGTATCTACTAGACGGCAGCATCTTCCAGGAGCTAGATGGTGGACCACACTTAGAAGATTAAAACCAGGTAGGCGATAGAATGGAGCATTGACTGGTGAATATTTTTATGGTGTTTGTGATTATTTGGATTTGAATTTGATGTGTTTTATTATTATTTGATATTTTATGAACAGACATTTATGGTACTTTAGAAGCAAATTGATTTTGAAAATAATTAATGTATTTACAGATAACCAAAAGTTGTAAAGAGGTATAGAGGGCTTATTAATATTTGGTAGTGCGGGAAATTTATATGCACTGTTATAGAGTTTTATCATGAGCTCATGCTACGACGAAAGGGTAGCGTAAGGTATGAGGAACGCCCTCTTACTTTGAATAAAAATATATGTGTTTAAAAGTTTATCAATTTGCATGATCATTGTTATAAAATTATTGACCTTTATGAAGGTACCTAAAGGAATGGTGTTTTAAAATGTACTATGGATCTAATTTAAATAGGGTGTGATGTATTTGGCAATTGAGTTATTTTTGAGTGTGTGATTGGTGTTAATGTCTATTTAGGTTTCAGCATGGATATTGAAAACAAGTTTTTGGATGTAACAGGTAAGTGTCAACAATATTATTTAAGAAGTTAGGTAAGAGGAATTATTAGGAGCAGCCGAGGGGACGATTCGAACTATAACATCACAGAATTATGTCAGCCCAAGAGTGGGGCATGATTCCAGAGACGTTTTAGTAGAATAAACTTCACAATATTATGCAGCCCAACAGTGGGGCACGATTGTTCAGGATAAACTCCACAGGTATTATAGCGACCCAAACGTGAGGGGCTCGATTCCAGATAAAAAGGAAACATTTTTTTTTATTTCAGGAAACTGGCGACTTGAGAGGTCAACCAAACAATTCTCTGATTTCAAAAATAGTTTAGCAGTAAAAATGGGGGAGGTTGAAATGAGATTTGAAAGGAATGAAAGGAGTATAAGTCGGATTCGAAGTGAAATTGGACAACTAAAAACGGAAGTTAGAATTTTTTGTGAAGAAAAGATAAATGGAAAAGTAACTGAGGTGAGTGAGTTATGTAGAGATCAGATTGGCAGAGTTGAGAGAGGGGTAGCACGGATTAAACAAAAAATAAGTGCTTTAGCGGGGGAAAGCCCAAGGTTGTTTGCGAGTTATGTTTCAGTAGAACAACAAATGAAATTTTATGGAGACAATAGGGTAAACACACAAATTTTCTTAAATAATATCAGGATATTAGTTTGTAATTTATATAAATGTCTATTTAGGTTGAGGATATTGAGAACAAGTTTTTGGATGTAACAGGAAAGTGTCAACAATATTATTTAAGAAATTAGGTAGAGGAATTATTAGGAGCAGCCGAGGTGAAGATTCAAGCTAAAACATCACAGAATTCTGTCAGCCCAAGAGTGGGGCATGATTCCAGAGACGTTTTAGCAGGGTTAACTTCACAATATTATGCAGCCCAACAGTGGGGCACGATTGTTCAGGATAAACTTCACAGTATTATATATATATATATATATATATATATATTGTCGTGAAAGTTATAGGTTAAGAAGGATGTTATGTCTAGATAATAAAATTTTAACAACTGTGTATATAGAAAATAGGAACAGTTTATTTGCGCGCCAAATTAATCAGTTTAGATAGTGAAAACGGACGGTTATTAAGATATTTTTGTATTTCTAAATCAGAATGTTAAAATTGCATAAGGGACGGGGGGAGCTTTAGAGTACATGAAAATTCAAGGATACGCATAATTAGTTGTAATAGTTTAAATCAAGCGCATGGGATAAGAAACGGAGCTTTTGAGTATAGAAAATAAATAATTTAAACGCATATTTCCATTTAAATAAACGAAACGTTCGTTATACAAATCCTAAAAAGTGTTAAAACTCGGAATTATAAATTTTAAACGGACAATTTACTTCAAAGAAACAGTCGATAGTTAAATGTCAAGTTCAAAAAACTTAAACAAACTTTGGCACAAAATTCTGTAGAACTGTTTGTAACGGTCTACGTACAAGCTGCTAAAATAACAAATGCTTTGAAGACGAAGTGAAATGAAATATCTGTAATGTAAAACGGACAAAGAACACGCATAATAAAACGTTGGTTACAATACACGTCTAGAATACGCGGTCGATTTGGAGGACAACCACAATATCGATTTTCTGTAGCTTGAGAGTGGTTCTAAAAGATACAATAAATATGGGTGAAACGAAGAAAGATAGCGGAGGGTTGGACGTTAAAACGAGGGAAAGCAATATAATTGGTCGAAGGCTAGAAGTTTTGAGAAGCTCGCGTCGGTTAGATGTGGTGGAGCGAATTTCTATGTAACAGCACGGCAAACTTGGAATTTTTCAGACGTTGAAGTTCGTTACGAATAAAATTTTGAGAATAGGTTTGGAAAATAAGCTTTTCGATGAAAAGAAGGTCTGTGAAGGGGTATTCAAAAGCGTATAAATATACTGGAAGAGGTATTTAAAATCTCTTATATCTCTTAGATCTTATATCTCTTAGATATCTTACGTATTTGCTATTAAGTGCTCTTACGTTGTACTGATTGTCGCTTATCTGTTGAATTATCATGCAACATCCTATTCAAAAGTGTGTAGAAGCTGTTAGTAACGTACCGGTAATGTATTAAAAATGTGATTTGCACAAGTGGGTGCTGGCTTATAAAAGGTGCTGTTACTACACGATATGATCTAATGATAGGATGGTACCTGGGTAAGGGAATCGAGAAGTTTCAAACTAGCATGCGTAAAGTGTAGTGATTATGGAAGGTTAAGTTGGTCAAGACAAGTATCCGAGTAGAAATACTAAAGGTTGCAGAGATTTGGATAGCTAGTGGACATGAGTTGGATCCAGGTATAATCACGAAGTATATGGACACAAAGACGAGGGTTTTGGAACACATCTTCAGAGGTAACGATGGACGAAGCTTACTCCAGGTAAAGAAAATTAATTTCTTGCTTTTGCTTGAACATTTGTGCTTGAGTGTTTTGACTTATTGGGGGTGTATTTTAATACCATAAAAACTCATTTAAAGGGGTATAAGTAAAAGACAATTGATATTGATTATTTAAAAGTGTTTATTAATGACAGAAAAATGTTGTTGTAAGGAGTAAACGGGTTTTTAGCTTTATTTTAAACAAAAATGCGACGTGTAAAAGCATTTAGAGTACCTGGGTTATACTGAGCTCAAAATAGACCAGAATAGAAAGAGCGACAAACTCACCTCGAGTCTCATCTAGACTTACGTACTGCTAGGCGACCAACTCTTCATGAGTCTCGTCTAGACTAACATACTGCTGAGCGACCAACTAAATATGCTGCGTTGCAATGTCGATAAAAATAAAAACTGCTAGCAAAACAAAATCGTGCATACAGCGTAAGAGCAATTCTCAAACGTTATAACGACAGTAAAATTTGATGTACCAATTTAACACAAAACCTGTTAACTCGAGAGATTAAATAGACAACCAGGTTTACCAACTCTTTCGCTAATAGACTACCTAACATCTTCCATTTGTCCAAGACGGATCTACTACTCTCTATTCTCCAAATTTTGAATTCATATTCCAGCTCCTCTTTGAGCAAATGAACAATCTGAAATGTTTTTGCCATGTAAAAAAATTGTAATACCAACCCGTAAATATTTTATTTCTAAACCAACTCAACGTTGAAGTAGTGAAAACCTTACGCTAGTACAAACTTATGCTTGTTAGAGCATTTGGACCACTAACGTTTAAAAACTTTGAGGTTCCAGACACGACATGAGTACTATGAAAATTTTTAACCAAACTATTTTTGAGTTTACTAATCAAATCAATGCATTAAGTGATAGGGCAACAACTTATTATTTCCAATCGAGCGAGCCCCTTTTACCCGACTATCGAGCCAACATGTACGAGTGACAGTGTAATACCTTTAAGGTATATTTACCAATCGTGGTCCTTTTTAAACGACCAAAGCTTTTTTTAGACGACCATCGAGCCTTTTAAACGATCAAGCCTTTTAAACGATGAGCCTTTTTAAACGATCAAGCTTTTTAAACGATCAAACCTTTTTAAACGATCAAGTCCCACGTTAGTAGCGTCAGTAAAACAAAATTTTTTCTTTTTCTATATTGCAATTCTTAGGGACCAGCTGGTGCAAAGCGCCAGCCTTCTCATTTTAATGCTTTTCGACAGCTGTTTTGTGCAAAATCGCTGAAACCCTCTTTCGATATCATCCACGTGAAGACCTGTCATCTACTTCCAGCGTCACCTTAAATGTGAATGTAGACCGCCTACTGGTTATGCAACACTAGTAACGCATATGTAAAACGACTTGTTTTGGGGCAGATTTAATAAAACTGTTACTATTAAATGTTTTTTTTATGACAACTTTAAAGCTATTTAAACCATAATAACGTGCACTTCTATTGGATACCGTTTCCTTCTGATATTATGAGGAATAAGAGAGGTTAGATATCACAGAACTTTAACAAATAGAAGCGGCTACTAGGGCCTGTATCACAGAATTTATATTTGTTACAACTAAATTTTTACGTCAAATTTTTATTTCGAAATTTGATATTAAAATTTATATAAATTTTTGTGTCAATTCGTAAGGTACTTACAGAAACTGAAATTTATATTTGCAAAACTGCGAATGTAACTATCAAACAGATAAAAT
The DNA here is from genome assembly GCA_036346225.1 of Platerodrilus igneus. Taxonomy (NCBI): domain Eukaryota; kingdom Metazoa; phylum Arthropoda; class Insecta; order Coleoptera; family Lycidae; genus Platerodrilus; species Platerodrilus igneus. Next base: position 13,596,268 of record JARFIW010000318.1, read on the forward strand.
ATAGATCTTGTGTGCTTAAAAAAATGTTAAACATTAACGCGACTTTAATAAAAGATATGTTAATTTTCGTGTCGCTGTGTATACGAATCAGTCGTTGGAATGCCACTTACCATTTTTTTATTGTGTAAAATAAATCAAGTTAGCTGTATTATTCGCCAAAATCTAATTTCAAACTGTTAAACATAAATTACAATTCTTATATTTATAACTAGACAGAACATTACGGACAATTTACGTTCAATTAACGTTATAACCGGTTAACGAATACATTTTCAGTACAACATAAGCGGAATTACTATTTTGTGTATAATTAAAACGTAATCCCAAAATTTATGAAAGTTTTCTTGAATACTTTTATGAGGAGCGGTGACTACACGATGATCTGATGACCTGCCAATAACATTCTAGAAGTAAAAAACCTTCTCGATGTGGTTGGGCATTTAGTTCAAATCGTTCGTGCAGTACCTTCGAAAAAGGAACCAGACTTCAATAATAACGGATTACCTAAACAATATATTTTTTGTTTATTATGGTTGTTCTACAGTTTAATTACTTTAAGTGGTCAATTAATTGTGGTATAAAACTATACGGCTACTGATTATATTCCTTTACCTATTTTGACATTATCCAGTCTTTGGTGATGCTTGGGTAATTAAATTTTTGAGATATCCTGTTTTGAAAAAATTAGAAAAGCGCCAATTTGAACACTTTAAACAAATTTTTTTAAATTCCTGACGCTAGCATAAAACCAGCTTAACGTAAACGGCTCAAATAAATACAAGTAGCTTGAAGAATGCATTTCAATTTATTTCGACATATTACTTTCACGTTATACAAAAGATTTAAAACGAAGTATGAAACATATCTAATTGTTATAATTAACTCAGATTAATTTTCATAAAGCAGTAGAAAAACATAATTTCTAATAAAATGGATTTGTTCACCAGATACACGAAATATAATACCAGAAAAGAAAGTTGTAGTAGACACTTAGAAAGTGTGTTCACGCACCACCACCACACTCCGACTAAAGCCTTTTCATCCTAAATTTATCCTTACACGCTTATCTAGGTTTTTCTTATTTATCTTTAGGAATATACATATTGTGTTTAGACAATTTTTAAAAATCTGTTTCGGTAGAAATGATTTCTGGTAGATTTTTAAAGAAAAACATAACATTGCACCCCAAAACTCCGAAATGTCTGGTCAGGAAATCCGAGCATAAAAAGTATTATTTTTTAAATCTTGCAGATACTATACCTCCTATTATTCCTCTCCTTTACTACTGTGTTAACTATTCCTATATGTCTCAAAATATGACCAATCATACTCTCACGTTTTCTTTTAATTACACTTTTAATTCTTCTATGCTCTTGGATAATTTTTAGGTTTCCTAGTGCTTTCCTAAGAACGAAATTAGATTTTAATATGCATCTAACATTTATAAAAGTGCTACATACAGTTTTGGCCCTAGAAAAACTAGCCTGTAATCCACAGAAGTGGTGAAGTATTCCTTATATTTGATCTTCCAATGCTACACCCAAAGGTACTACATTGGCCAGGAAGAGAGTTTTTTATTACCTGTAAATTTAGAATTTTGCCGAACCCTTGCTGCTCCGCGCAAGGTAGGAATCTTTAACGTGCGTGACAACAATCTCATCCGTGACCTACATTTTATTTCTCGCCCGAACGTGGATGTATTTTTCTGAAAAATGTTCGCCTAATATGAGACTTAGTAATCACACACATACCAACTAAACCACTGAGTAGCCTGTAAAGTATTCCGCCAAATTTTTTATTTTGGTATAATATCGAAAATCTTGACTGTATTAACAAAATAGTTGCCGACTAACTCAGTGGAGTGGCTGCTGAGTTTGAAGCGGCTATTCCGCGGCTTAATAGGTTCGCGTATGACCACCAAGCCCAAAGTACTGGGTTTGATTTCCGATTCCGTTGCTGTTGTAAGTAAGATAGAAATCTTCAACGTGCGTGACAACAATCTCACCCTTGACCTCCATTTTACCTCTCATACGAACGAGAGCGTGATTTTGTGAAAAATGCTCGCCTAAAATTTTTCAAGCGGATCCTGTCGGGATTTGAACCCACGACCTTGGGCATAGTAGTCACAGGCATACCAAATACACCACATAGCCGCCTGTGAAGAACTCCTTACATGCGATTTTCCAATGCTCCGCTCGAAGGTACCACATTGGCCAGAAAGCGAGTTTTTTTACCTGGAAAATTTAGAATTTTGCCGAACCTTTACTGTTCCAAGCAACGTAACAACACTCACACACGGGATCTCCATTTTACGTCTCATCCGAACAAGGGTGTATTTTTGTAAAAAATGCTCGCTTAACATTTTTCAAGCGGATCGTGTCGGGATTCGAACCCGGGACCTTGGACGTAGTAGTCACACACATACCAACTACGTCACGGAGTCGCCTTCATGAAGTACTCCGTTCATTTACATTTCCAATGCTCCACCCTGGAAATTTAGAATTTTGCCGAACCCTTGCCGTTCCAGGCAAGGTACGGATCTTTAACGTGCGTGACAACACTCACACACGGGACCTCCATTTAACCTCTCATCCGAACGAGGGCGTAATATTTGTGAAAAATGCTCACCTGCCTTTTTCAAGCAGTCGGCCGTGTCGGGATTTGAACCCGGGACCTTGGAATCCGTAGTCTTACGCTTACTACATTGATCCACGGCGACGCTTCATGAAGTACTCCGCCAAACATCCTATTTCGGTATAATACCGGAAACCTTGACTCTACTAACAAAAATGGTTGTCGATTAACTTAGTGGGATGGCTGGAGCGTTTGAAGGGCCGACTCCGTCGCTTAGTTGGTTTGAATATGACCACCAAGCCCAAGATCCCGGGTTCGATTCCCGATACGGATCGCTTGAAAAATTTTAGGCGAGCATTTTTCACAAAACTACGCCCTTGTTCGATAAGAACTCACGTGTGTGAGTGTTGTTACGCACGCTAAAATTCCTGCTTTGTTCGGAACAAGGGTTTGGCAATATTTAAAATTTTCAGGCAAAAAGAACTCGTTTCTTGGTCAATGTAGTACCTTTACGTGGAGCATTGGAAAATCAAATGTAGGATGTATTTGAGGAGGATCTCAGAATGCTATTGGGTGCGAAATATATCTTAATCGGAAGTTTCTTGGACGCCACTTAATCTTGCAGGGTTTCCAAGGAAAAACTCCTGAAAATTCAGCTGAGAAATCGTTAAGTATACTATTGCTTAACACATTTCCTGCCGGCAGAATTTTTTTAATTTGTCTAAGGAGCCGAGCGGTTTTTTGATTTCAAGTCTATTAGTTTTAAGAAAATGAAGCTAATTGTGCCTTTAGAAAGTAAAATTCAAATTGTGGACTTTGGGTTGACTACAACGCACGCAGTGTGTGATCGGCACATAGGAAAGAAATTTATGCTCGGAGGCCGATCACACACTTGTTGCGTTGTTTGTAGTTTAAAGAATTTAACTCTTCTACTAAGCTGTGGCATTAAAATTTCTAATTAGAATGTTTATAATATACACAGACGTAGAAGTAATTATATGTTTACAAAAAGTATTATATACTTGCAAATGGATTATATATATATATATATATATATATATATATTATATATATATATATATATATTATATATATATATATATATATATATACATATATATTGCTATGAAATAGCCTTTATTATTTTAAGCCCCAACGTTGGACGTCATTTTTATTGCTGTGATATTATTTTTATTGCTGTGATATTTTTTTTATTGCTGTGCTATTCGCCCCATTTGATATAAAATGTTAAATTAGGATTTTACCCCGACTACCTCACTGAATAAATCAAATAAAGCAATTCTAAAACACACAATATAATAATTGATAATATTTACAACACTCAAAATTTTCCTTTTTGTACAAAATATCTATATAGACCAGATTTATGCTTTTCTGAAAGCCAGCAAAAATATCTTTCAATTAGATTTACGAACCTTCGAACGTTCCAAGATACCTTCCTCTGTTTTCTTATATTTTTAAGTGACCTTTTTGATGACTCTTACAAATATACAATGCATAGCAAATCTTAAATTGAAAACAGTTTTTCAATAATACAGTGTATTAAAAATTGCTAACTTGGAATGGGTTCTGGAGTTCCATCTTAGTCTATGATCTGCATTCCCTTGCTGTGTCCGCTTTGCTTATTGGTATATTTTTGTTTGCGTTAAGACATCAACAAAATGCCGTCTCCATATAAGAATCGCCTCCCATAAATCACTTCCAATTAAAATCGTACCGAATTAAAGTACATCCAAAATTAAACGTCTCAAATTAGAATGTGTCCAAATTAGAATAAGTCCAAATTAAAATATTAAACATCCCAAATTGGAATGTGTCCAAATTAGAATATCACCAAAATTAAACGTCTTAAATCAGAATGTGTCCAAATTAGAATATGTCCAGATTAAAATATCACCAAAATTAGAAGCCCTGTTTTGTTAATATTAGAAATGAATTTAATTAAGTTGTTTAACTTACGTCTATCTATAAATCGGCTTATATTTCGTTGCACAAAATTCTCGCACTTTTAAATTTCATTTGTTTAATTTTTATTTCACTAATTGCGTGAGTTTTTAACACCTTCGAACATAGTTGTTGCTCAGTTAAATATAGACTAAAATGTCGTTCAGTTTCTATCGTATGTATAAGCCCTTCCTCCAACAGTTTTCATTGACGTGTTTACAATCAAGGTTGGTACTTTTTTTATCTGGCAGAACTCGAAATTTTTACAAATTACCTAGTTTAAATCTTCGACGAATACTCTGTTCATCACGTCCGCATTCAGCATATTGCTGCATTATCCTAGGATTTCCAATTTTTAACTTTTCATTAACTCACGTATTCGATGTTTGTTAATTTATCATATAATTGAACCGCCTGGTGTTTATTTGTTTTCCACAGAATGTTGGTTTTCTGAACAAATGTGTTCTTCTCTAGTCACGGAACGATTTTCTAATAATAAATTATTTAGGATGCGTTAACGTTGATATTTTCGACGCAATTGTTAAATATTTGCAATGCCAATTTATCTATGTCTCCCGGTAATTTAATTTTGATGCAATTTGTTGCGTTTTCAAATCTTATTTTTACTTGTAAATTATACTTAAACATCTTTATGTTCTCCTGCATTTAATTCCGTATATTTTATATACAGTGTCCTACTAATTGACATTATGTAGAATGACCGATTTACTCTTATAATTTCTTGAATTATTTGATTTAAGTTAAAGTTGCTTATATTTATTCTACAACCCCTATGACTTACTCTACCCTTAAACTACCCTATTATCATAGTTATATATATATATATATATATATATATATATAAAATGGTATTCTTTTTGTAGGTTTCAGGTCTTCTTAAATAATCAGTACTCTTTTTTATAAATCTAAGCTTTCGGATATATTCAATCCTTTGTCAAAGATACTAAAATATACAGAAATAATAATACTGTAAAATTATAAAGGTATGCTGTTACTTACTAAAGCGAGGCTACAGATATAAATTAAAAATACATTTGTTTAGCAATACAAACATTAAAGATATAAACTTGTTGGAAGTTAGGTAAAGTTTGACATTTGACAGGTGTTTTATTTTGACTGAAAGCTCCCCTCTGTTTTTATCTGTTTATTTAAATTTTAAATAGCATGTTGTGTGTGTGTGTATGTTAGCAGCTGTTGTGTAGATTACTGAATATTTTTAATTTATTTGTTAGTGGTTTGAAAATTTAGAAGATAAGTATATATAGAGCTCAAACTATATATATATATATATATATATATATATATATATATATATATATATATAGAATAATATGAAATATGATGTATCTGTAAACAAACTCTCAACAACTGCTGATGAATGTTGCTACTCGTTTGTCGTACCATCTTGCCATAATAATGCCATTGTCTTTATCTCATTTTTTAATGATTTCTCCTTTTTTACTTTTGTGAGTACAAATTCTTTACAGTTATCCTTACGGTAGTCTCGGAGGGTACCGGTGACATGTTTTCTGCTTCAATAAAGTTAGTGTTAAACCATAACTATTATAAAAGTTGTCCATGAACATGTCCCTTACTTAACTTTTTTCATAAGATGCAGCACGATTGATGAGATTGACCAATGTTTGCACTTATATCATTAGTACCGGTATATATCGTAATTTTTTATGACATGCTTGTTGGTTCTGTAAGAGCATAGCACTTGATGCTATACTTGTGACGTTTTCCATTCAAATATTGTCGAAAGACCAATCGTCCTGTCCAAGAAATCATTGACTCGTTTATCGATACTTCTCTACCTAGATAATATACCTAAAAGTTTGACATTTTATGTGTTAGGTGTATGTATAATCATGAAGTTCTTACTATTAATATTATTTCATTAAAATAATTTATAACTGGCCGCAACCTTATGCAATCTGTCGGTAGGTTGATTTCATGTTTGTTAACTAACTGTTTGTATTAAATCTACTTACTGATGTTTCGATTTTTTCTATTGACCCACCCCACTCTACGAAGTTTTCAACAAATACGGCATTGATTCTTCGGATTCTCCTTGTTTTGTTGTGGTATTCGGTGCCTTTTACTATACTTTCTTTCTTGCCCGCACGAAATACCGTAACAACACACCTGCATAACTTGTATCTAATCCTGAATGAATAGCTCTAAAAGGTTATAACGGAAAGTTCATCCTAACTTCGATAATGCTTATTAAATATTAATTTAACTTTTCAACTATTTCGTCAACTTTCCTGATTTCTAAAGTCTCCGACGTTTTACACTGCAGTTCGTACAATATTCTTCGTTTTTGAAGATTCGTCCTTTTCTTTACCTTCTCTAATTACTTTTGTCCCTACTAAAATTTGAATAGAATGAGATTGTAAACTTTGTTTTTACCCACCTGATATGTAAGCATCTATAAGTAACTTCAAGCTTGTAATTAGTTCATGTTTCTTTTTAAAACTTGGAACAAAATCATTGTTAGGTTTTCAGTCCTGGAACTGGTTAGACGCGTATCCTCATAGTTTTCTATTCTGAGCTAATCTACTCATTTTTTTGAAATTTCCACAGTCTGCATCTTTTACTATCTGCGTGCAATAGTCTGATCTAGGGCTACCTCTACGTCTTTATTTCCTATCTTTGCTTGTAATATAGTCCACACTATTCCTCAAAAATGCTTTAGAACATATCATGCCCTTCTATTGCTCCTATTTCTTTTTTTATTCTCCATATGCTTTCAACAATTTTCTCCTTGTTTCTATGTTTGTTGTCTTCGAATACAGCGCTGTTCTTTCTTGTTAGGTGCAGTTCGGTTCCTCTTCTATTGTTTTACAAATATATACCCTATTTCCCCGATATTCAGTGGTATGTGAAGGGGAGGCGGCTCCGTGGTGTAATTGGATGCGTGTGACTACTATGTCCAAGGTCACGGGTCCAAATCCTGAGACAGTCCGCTGGAAAAATGTTAGGCGAGCATTTTTCACAAAAATACGTCTTCGTTCGGACGAGAGGTAAAATAGAGGTCCCGTGTGTGTGCAGCCACGCACATTAAAGATCCCTACCTTGCTTGCAATAGCAAGGGGTAGGAAAAATTCAAAATTTCCAGGTAAAAAGAACTCGTTTCCTGGCCAATGTAGTACTTTCGGATGGAGCACTGGAAAATCAAATGTATGGGTATGTTAAAGGGGTTAAGCAGCCTGCGGCTACCAAGATCCCCAACACTCGAACATTTGCTGAATTAATAGTTTCCAATATATCCTTTCGAACAAGGTTTATCGTCTTGAAGCTGGTTGGATACGTACCTCCACTTATTTCTATTCTGAGCTAGTCTACGTAGCTCCCTGAAATTTCCACAGCCTAGATACAGCTCGCTTCCCCTCTTGTTGTTTTCTAATTATAAGTTTAATTTTATGGAGATTCAGGATTATGTGAAGGGGGTTAAGCAGAGCTGTCAAGATCCGCCACGCCCAAGGTTCCGGGTTCGAATCCCGACACGGTCCGCTTGAAAAATGTTAGGTGAGCATTTTTCACAAAAATTACGCCCTCGTTCGGATGAGAGGTTAAGTGGAGGTCCCGTGTGTGAGTGTTGTCACGCACGTTAAAGATCTCTACCTTGCTTGCAACAGCAAGGGTTCGGAAAAATTCAAAATTTCCAGTTAAAAAAAAACTTGCTTCCTGGCCAATGTAGTACCTTCGGGTGGAGCATTGGAAAATCACATGTAATGTCAAGATCCACCAACACTTAGACATTTGCCGAATTAATAGTTTTCCAGTAAATGCTTACGCACATTTAACATTAGTTGGGAATATTGGAAAACCAATACCTGCAGTTGCTTAGAACAACAGTTGTTGGGAAAATAAATAACTGGTTTTCGACTACATTTTGTGAAAGGAGTAGAACGGACTTTTCAATAGAATTGAAAAAGAGAGTTGTTTCAATTAGTCCCTCGTACGATAGGCAGGAGAATCCTTCTTCTACTACCTGGCTTATGCCATCCCAAGTGCGTCTTTGCGTCTTTCATAAAAATCCACCAAAACAAATTCTAAATATTTAAATTCAAAAAGTGTACATGTTCTCTTACGGAATATTATATGATTAACAGGTAAATTATTTCGTAATAAACATAAACATAAACACTTTATGCGGCTCAAATTTTCTAATATGGCCTTAGCGAGTGTACAATTGGCAACTTTTTATTACACAAACATATATAACTTGATTTGTTTTGTACTTTAATATACAAATTAAAATAACTGCATTCTCTGCACACGCGATCTAAACTAGATTGCTTGCAAGCGTTTATTCCTTACTTTTTAAACAAGGAAGAGTGGTATGGTAATACTCTATAATTTGCATGAACTTAACAACACAGACAGAATAGATCATCACATATGCAGAAAAATACTACTAGTTTTAAAATTACTAATAAGGAAGTTCTAAAATCGGAACAAGCTTGAAGTTGCTATTACATAGAAATTCGCCTTTCGGAGCGAACTGGCTTTGAGTGTGTAGCCTGGAAATATTATGAAACGTGCCTCTATTCTTAAGCTTAACGACATTTATCGCATGCGGAATATAGATCACCCGACGCGTTAATGAAGTTTCGCAGATAAACGATGTATAATATTTTGGAACATCACACGATATTTAAATTCGTATGGCAAAAAGTATCGAAATATTGACGAGGTGCATCAATAAATATATTATAATATTATTATATGTTGCGCTTGGTTTAGACATATTGCTAACATCGTTTATAGGCATCTGCGTTTCTTTTCGTAGTACGAAATACACCTATACATACATAACACACTATTATACACATTCGTCAAACACCTATTCAAGTACAGACAGGGTACCACATCAAACTAAACTTCAATTCATTAAAACTTTACAACTGTATAAAGAATGAGGTGTATCGAAATATATTACCAGAATGTAAGAGGACTCAGAATCACAACACAAGAATTTCGTTTCAATGTATTAAATGATAGTTTCGATATTATATGCCTTACAGAAACATGGTTGCATGCAGGAATATATGATTCGGAAATATTTGACAATAGGTACACTGTGTTAAGACATTATTTGCCTAATTGCGGTCGTGCCCTATTTATGTTGTACATTTTAAACCACTTGAATTTACCGTTTAAGGAAATACCAACCAACCCTTGTACTCACGCAGCTATTCGATTCATTCTCTTCTTGGTACGCGTCCTGTTGGCATGTAGTCACAGACCGCTATTATTATGTATTAATAATCATGGCTTACATTTATTAAAAATTATACAATTACAGTCCATCATGTCTCTTTTATTATAAGTGTTATCACACTGTTTACAAAAAAGATACAGATCCTGAAAATAAACGAAGAGGTGGGGGTGTTCTTATAGGGATACATAAGAATTTCTCATCGGTTGCGGTAAACGTTACGACTCATCTGGAGGTAGTTTTGATAAAGATAAGCTTTGTCGGAGTTACGTATATACTATGCATCAACTATTTTCCACCAGGTTCAACCGCTGATGTGTATCAGGAATACATTGATATATTATCTAATCTGTTTATATCCTTGGATGTCAAAATGATATTATTTGGAAATTATAACTTACCTTGTAAACGGAAATATATTTATATTTGACAGTAACAATAACCTTATTTACAGGAATGTTTCTGAACTTCTTAATTTTTGTAATCTGACTTCATACAACAATATAAGGAAATTTCCGGGAGAACTCGGGATTTAGTACTATCCACAGTACATGTAGATGTTATTTTATCAGTTAGTAATCTTGTTAAATCGGACCCGTACCATCCAACCCTGGTTATTGAATTAAAAGTAAATAAATACACTTCTATAAAATTAAAATCAAGTAATCAATATAATTTTGAAAGAGCACATTATTTATTGATGTATAACATATTGCACAACACACATTTTTATTTTCTTCATACTTATACTGATATAAATGATGCAGTAGCTGCTTTCTATGATGTTTGGTACAATATAATAGACGCGTGTGTCCCATACTACTCTATAAAAAATTTAAACTTTCCCATTTGGTTTGATAAGCAGATAATTGAGATGTAAAAATTTTCACCATAAATACAAAAACACATCGACGTTTCATAATGAACGGTTTAAGATCCTAAGAGCAAAATCAAAAAGAGATATTGCGGCTGCTTATAAGATTTACATAAATTGTGTGGAAAATGGAATTGCGTCGGATCCTTCAGTATTTTGGTCTTTTATATCTAATAGTAGAAAAAAGAATCCTGACACACTAAACTTCGTGTACGGTAGTGATCAGCTTGATACGTTAGAGTCGATTGCAAATGGGTTTTCAGACTATTTTTCATCTGTGTACAGTGAAGAATCTAACTACGAGTTGAATTATGACACCAAGATGAAGAACAGCCTATTGGATGTATTTCACCTTAGCTTTATTACAGATACTGATATCGAAACTGCTATAAAACAAATGAAAGCTAAGAGGTCTGCGGGAACAGACGGGACTCCTCCCTTCATCTTCAAAGGGTGTATGGAATTCAGGGTACGCCCCTAAATATTCTTTTCAACTTGGCCTTGAAGTCCGGAGTATTTCCTACTAAGTGGAAACTTGCAAAATTGTCACCAATATATAAATCCGGGGCAGTAAATAATATTAGTAATTATGGACCTATTTGTATTCTCTCTGCACCAGCAAAAATTTTTGAACATATTCTATATACAAAAATCTTCAGTAATATCCATTTAGCATTAAATACTAATCAGCACGGTTTTATTCCTAAAAGATCAATACAAACGAACTTAACTGTTTTTGTTGACTATGTGAGTACGGTTCTGGACAAAAGGGGTCAGGTTGATGTTATATACACGGACTTTGCCGAGGCATGTGATAGGATTAACCATGACGTACTATTACAAAAACTTGCAGCATTTGGTTTTTCGAAACCTATATGCTTGAATTTTTTAAGTCATATTTGAAAGATAAAAAATCATACGTCTGTTATAAAAATTATCAGTTGAATTTCGTACGATATCAGGGTTCCTCAAGGGAGTAACTTAGGGCCATTAGTGTTCTTGATCTTCATCAATGATCTTCCAGATGTACGAGGGCTATTTTTTTTCAAGGTCCGATCGGTCGCAAAATAAAAACCACAGTACAAATCAAAAATTATTTATTTGTAACAAGTTCTTACATAATTACTCTATTTTTCTACATAGTCGCCACTCAGATTTAGACATTTGTCGTGGCGTGGTACCAACTTCCCAATACGCTCGTTGTAAAACGTAGTCGCCTGTGTGTTCAGCCATGTTTGTACGCTGGTTTGCAGCTCAATGACTGTGCCAAAATGTTGTTCTCCTAACCAGCGTTTCATGTGAGTAAACAGGTGAAAATCAGATGAAGCCAAGTCCGGGCTGTATGGTGGATGATCAAACACTTCCCATTGAAAAGACTGTAGGAGTGTCTTTGTTGACACTGACTTCCTTCCCTGACCGCCTGCATCATAAACATCTGTACGTCCTGCTTTAAAGTTTTTGCACCATTGTCGCACTTTGCTGTCACTCATTGAAGTTTCACCGTACACAGTACTTATTTGTCGATGAATTTCGGCTGCATTACACCCCTCAGCCTGAAGGAATCTAATTACAGCACGAACTTCACACTTGGCGGGAGATGCTATTGTTGTAGACATGTTTATGTGCTACCTACGTGAACACAACTAAACGGAAGTGACACGACGCGATTGACAGCCATACTAGTGACGCTGCGCAACACATCTGCACACTGGTTCATCCGATTTTTTGGGGAGTTTTTATTTCGCGACCGATCGGACCTTGAAAAAAAATAGCCCTCGTATTACAAAATTGCCAGTGTTTGTTGTTTACGGATAACTTAAAGTTATTTATGAAAACAAAGAATATACACAATTGTCATTTATTGCAGTCAGAACTTAGTAAGGTACAAGACTGGTGCACGGATAATAAGTTGCAACTAAACATTAATAAATGTATGAAGATGTGTTATTCACTGAGATTGAATAAAATTCAGTATATTTACAAATTGTTAAATGATAAATTAGGAGAAGTCGATAACATCAAGGATTTGGGAGTTGTATTTACTAGTAATTTGGGTTTTGAAACGCACATTAAAATGCTGTGTGCATCTTCATATAGAATGTTGGGATTTGTAATCTGCAATACGCGTCAGTTTCAAAATATAAAATGCATCAGAGTATTATATGATACAAGATCAAAATTAAAGTTTGCAATTACAGTCTGTAATCCTGGCACACGTAAGCATTCGCAAATGATAGAGACTGTACAAAATAAGTTTATCTCGCATATCTACTATAAAAAATATGGGAAGTTTATTGACTTCCAATCATATGTGAAAGCTAGGTTATTGTTAAATATTATGAAATTAGAACGGCGTAGGATAGCGATTGCACTGACGTTTTTGTTCAAAATAATTAATAACTATATTGACTGTCGAGTTGCAGTATGTAAAATTGGTTTTTATGGTCCGCTCCACTTCGGTGGACAAGAGATCTCTTTTATATTCCATACTATCGTACTCAACTAAGGCAGAATTCACCATTTATAAAAACGTTGTCGATTTATAATAACATTTTTAAACAAGTCAATATACCATTGTTTGCGAAAACCTTACAGAACTTTAAAAGAAACCTGTATAAAATTATTACATAAAATGTAATACCCGCTTATTTACTCATAAACGACACACCCTCATCCATCCACACACCAACACATACATCCACACACAATATAGAATTATAACATAAAATCAATCTACTGTCTAGTTATATTAACATGTTCATTTAAAATTTGTTATGCATTCTCATCAATATGATGAGGAAGGAATTATCTTAAGTTAACATTTTTCTTTTTTTGTTAGTTTATTCTTAGTGGAAATATGTAATTAGGTTTAGGCCTGTGTATTTCTAACATACAATAAATAAATAAATATTAACACGTTTACTGTCGAAATTCAATGAAGATTTTTTTCAGAGACCATATTATATTTTTTGTAATTTTGAATAGCAAATGTGTTCGTGGCTTCTTATGTGCACTATTGAGCATCATCGATAGGTTTTTGATCCATTTTGGCCATTTTAATATTACACGCACCCGTGCATGGTCGGCAATAGACATCAAATTTCAACATTGGGAGTCGCACACGCTCCTACATCTGACGGCTCAATCATCGATAACTGTTGCTCAAAAATGGTAAAATTAGGTAAATTATAAAAATACAAACGGAAGCAGTAAAAAGATGCGATATACAAAATTAAAAAATAGGTAGTAGGTATATTATGTATGAGTTATAGTTGCACAATTCAAACAATAGCCGGGTGCACTTAGACACGAGTTACAAACATAGATAGTATCCTTCTATTTTTCCATCACGCTACATTTGATTTTCTTTTAATGCTCTACCCGAAAACACTACATTGGACAGGAAACGAATTTTTGTTACTTGGAAATTGTGAATTTTGCCGAACTTTTGTTGTTCCAAACAAGGTAGAGATCTTTAACGTGAGTGACAACACTCACACACGGGACAAAACTTACACATGGCATCTACATTTTATCTCTCATCCGAACGAGGGTGTATTTTTGTGAAAAATGTTCGCCTAACAATTTTCAAGCGGACCGTGCCGAGATTCAAATCCGAGATCTGGAGCGTAGAAGTCACACGCGTGCCAAGTGCGCCACGTAGCTGACTCTCCGTTTTCTACCGCCGTAACATTTTTTGCATGGCTTTCTTCGCATCTTTTTAGAAGTCTTCTTATACCTTCCTTCTGAAATACGTTTTAGGCCAGAGGGTACATCAGTGAAATTTTTATTCTCTTTGAGCAATTTTGAAATAACTGATAAACGAAAATCGTTCAAAGTCTTACTTTTCCCTGAGTATTTATCGAACGAATGATGCGTCAATCATCATTAGTTGCAAAATATGAACAAAACTTCAATAGGCCATTTAAACGTTTAGGTTCACATGACTAATATTCCAACCTATGCGTTTATATTTAAATATTTTTTCAGTCCAATTTAATGGTTTATAACAACTATGTCTCACTATGCACCATGCTCACACTATAAACCCTTCGATGGTATTAATTCATCATCAATAGATCTTCAGTCCTGGAACTGGTTAGACGCGTACCCTCGTTGATTCCTATTCTGAACTAACCTACACATTTCCATGAAATTTCCACAGTCTGCATATTTCACTATCTGTGAGCAATAATCTAGGTCTACCTCTACGTTATATCTCGTTTTTCTTGTAATATATCCCGCACTATTCCCCAAAAATGTCTTGAACATATCCTGCCCATCTGTTTCTCCTTTTTTTTTGTTGTCCTCTACTATTTCTATAACCTCTTTGTTATTAAATTTGTCTGTTCATGCTATCATTCTCATACATCTGAAACACAAAATTTTAAAAGTCTTCTATCGTTTTTCGGTCTGCTTTACCTATTGCCCTAATTTCATAGATCTACTGTGCTTTCAACCATTTTTTCTTGTTTCTATGTGTGATGTCTTCAAACATAGCCGCTGCTCTTTCTTGTTAGATACAGTTAGGTTCCCCTTCTATTGTTTATACATATATACTTTATTTCGCCGATATTCAGAAGTATCTAAAGGGAGTTACATAGCATGCAGCTACCAAGATCCCCCAACACTTGAACATTTGCAGAATTAATATTTTTCAATATATTCTTTCACACAATCAACATTAGTTGAAAATATACAAAGCAAAACCTCAAGTTGCTTAAAACAATCATCAGATTGAAGTGCAATAATTTTCTTCGTCTTTAGATTTTCGGTATTGTAACTGGTTGGACGCGTACCTCCATTAATTTCTATTCTGAGCTAACCTCCACCGTTTCCTGAAATTCCCACAGCTTAGATACTACTCGGTTTCCCTTCTGTTGTTTCGTAATTAAATGCCGTATACCACCAAGATTCAGTTGTATATGAAGAGGGTTAAGCAGCCTGTGACTACCAAGGGTCCCAACACTTAGACATTTGCGGAATTAATAGTTTTCTAGTAAATCATCTCGCACAATTAACATTAATTGGGAGTATTGCAAAACCTAAACCTGTAGTTGCTTATAATAACCATCAGGTTTAAGTACAGTTATTTTTTCGTCATTAGGTATACCCATCTTGGAATTGGTTGGACGCGTACCATCAATGATTTCTATTCTGAGCCAGTCCGTGAAAGCCTACATCCTTTACTATCTATATGCAATAGTCTAACCTAGGTCTACCTATACCTCTATCTCTGCTTCTAATATATTTCGCTCTATTCCCTCATGCCGTAGTATGTGGCCTATCATTCTCTCTACTATTTTTTACTGTTTTCCACATACTTCTTTCTTCTTCTACCCTTTCTAGTATCTCTTTGTTCTTAGCATTGTCTGTCCATGATATCTTCATCATACGTCTGTGTTACTACACTTCAAAGGCTTTTTCCTGTCCGCTTCTCCTACTGTCCAGGTTTAACAGTCGTACAGTGCTGTGCTACCCATATTTGTTTTAAGTAATCTTTTCCTTGTTTCTATGTTTGTTGTCTTTGAACACTGTAGTTGTTTTTTCTTGCTAAATGTAGCACGACGTTGTGCTAATCTTTGTTTTATATCTTTTGCGCTCTTCTCAACCGGCGTTATTTGGCTTCCTTGGTAGCAGAAATCCTTAACCTCTTGAAAGTTCTAGTTACCTATTTGTGTTCTAGTTTTTAATTCATTTTCTCCTTCTTTGCAGACTAGTACTTTAGTATTATTTTTGTTAATTTTCATGCCGTATTTCTCTGTTAGAACTGTTTCCATTTCATTTAGAGCAGCTTCTAGCTCTTCCTTGCTAGATGCTAATACCGCTATATGCAAATCTAAGCAGAGCAATATTTTTCCCATGCCTGATAATTCCAAATGTCTTCCTGCATTTCACAGTATTCATTGCCTCATCGATGTACAAGTTAAAAATTAATGGGGATAAGACACATGCCTGTCTCACCCATTTTCTAATATTTACTTTTCTACGTTCCTGCTCTAATTCTATTACTGCTGTTTGCTATTTGTATAAGCTATGTCTATCCGTCTATCCCTAAAACTCATTCCAATCTTTTTGAGTATTTCGAACATTTTTTTTTCCATTTTACATTGTCGAATCCTTTTTCCAGATTTACAAACCCTATATATATATGCTTTCCCCTTTTTTCATTGCTTTCTCCATTTTCACCCTCAGAGCTAAAATGGCCTCCTGTATTCCCATGTTTTGCTTAAACCCAAATTAATCTTCTCCTAGTATTTCTTCAGTTCGTTTTTCCATTTGTCTTTGTACAATTCTAGTTGATATTTTTGACACATTTGCTGTGAAACTTCGAAAATTTTCACATCCATCCGAGCCTCTGTATTTAGGTATAGTGACTATGATGTTACGTTCGAAATCTTTGGGTATCTTGCCTGTCTCATGCATGTAGCTTACTAGTTGGAAGAGACGTTTTGTTGCTGCTTGTTCTGAGGCTTGTAGAGTTCCTGCTTGCATCTTATCTGTACTCGGTGCCTTACCATTTTACAGACCCTTTAATGCTAATTCAAACTTATATCTAAGTATAGGATATCCCAAGTCATCCTTTTCAATGTTTGATTCCTGTTCTAGTGTTGTTAGTTCCTCTCCTGCGTATAAATTCCCTATATAGTCTTGCATTTAACCACTTTCTCTACATTTTCTAGCATGACATTTCCTACCGCGCCCCTTATATTCTTGCTATAAGGTTTTATATTCCTTAAATTCACTCTAATTAGTTCGTATGCTTTGTTTGTTTTTCCTATTTCGGTCTTAGTTTGTACCTCTTTGCACTTTTCATAAATCCACGTGTTACGTTTATTTTCGACGATAGATTCAAATACGTCCTTTTTGCAATAATTGGTTTTTCATTCAGCTAGCTTCTGTTTCTAATCAAAATTCCATGCTGTATTTTTACCTCGTTACAATAGTACGCGAGTTATGTATCCCCCAATTACCTATATATATATATATATATATATATATATATATATATATATATATATTGATATATTAAATCTAATAGGAATTATTAGAAATTATTAAGTAAAAGTATAAGTTCAATGCAACATTGTAACGCAAGGATAACCCAGAGAGGTTATCGACAGTTCATGAGAACGGACATGCAACTTTGCATCCGTGAGGGCAGTGATACTGCAGGTGGCAGGTCACAGGCGGTCAACAGACCGCAATTACTTAGAATTAAGATTGATACATTATAACAAAGTGTAAAGCAGACATGAGATCTGCAAGTTCCCACAAGCCGTGTGAGGGGCAGGTTATTATAAAAGGCCCGGGAGCTCAATGCCCGGCAGTCAGTATTCAAACTCCATACTTCGTTGTTTGAGCTACTCAACCGAGTCAGTCTTCGAACTCCATACTTCGTTGTTCAAGCTACTCACTAGTACAATAATTATTTTTTAGTATTATGTATAAGTTATCTAAATTTCATAAATAAATTTGTTAGTGTCAAAGTTTTTTTAAAAAACCAGCTCCAAAGGCCCGAACTTTAACTGGCGCAGTCGTAACGGATGTCAAAAGGGCACTGAGAATCCAAAAATCGGAAAATTGGTGACCAAGAATTTTAATTCGAAATTTTGTCAGAACCCAAACCAAGTTGGAGGAAGAACACAAATCGTCTAAATCCAACAACAAACCAAGTTGGACAAAGAACAAGAATCGTCTAAAGCCAACAAACAAACCAAGGTGGACAAGATACAGCATCGATCGAACCCACCAAAGAAACAGATGAAATTAATGTAAGTTCATTTCCATACCTTTTTTTTAACCAAAAACTATAATTGATATATGCTAGTATTATAATTATTGATTACCATTTATTATTATTGTCTTATGAATTTTATTTTTATGAATATTGTTTTGAAAATAATTTCAAAGTGAATTATTTCCAAAAAAAACGAGACCTTATTTTAAGAAAGTATCAACCTATGAGACGAATGTTAAAGAGATAGTTTTTTCTTTAAAAAGCAAATGAGACTTGAATGTAAAAGAGATTTTCTTTTAAAAAGTAAATGAGAATTGATATTAAGAGATTCTTACCACAATTATTAGAACGAAAATAATCCAAAAAATAACGGGCGCACATTCACTAACACCAAAATAAGAAACATTAACCAGCGCGATTCAAAAGCACGTTTTCAATCCGGTAAAATAAAAACACAGAACGCAAACTTAAGTTCAAAGCTAATTCGAACAAGCAGTACGGAACGGTTATTAAAACCATTGACCCTATAAATTCTAGCAAAACACTGCTACGGTAACCTAAAACCACTGTAATCTAAAACGCCATCCGAAGAAAGCAAGAAGCACCTTTATTACACATTTTAAACATCAGAGAAAATCGCTTTCAGAACCTTGCATAGTATAAAGCAACGCAATTAGCATTATTAAATCAATCATAACGAGCTATAAATAAATTGCAGAACAATCACGGTATAAAATCTAAACGTTTTTCAATTAAAAATTAATCAGCATTTATAAAGTGCATTATTCCAATACGAATACAGAATAACGCTAAACGTTATCATATAAAGATATAAAACGCTCATAATTGTAATCTGAAAACCTACATTACGGAGAGATTCAATTACCAACAAGCATTATAATACCAAGAGATCTAAGAATAAAACTAGACGTAACACTTTATGCAAAGCATTAGCAAGTAAATAAGTAATTCCTATAAATTGAAAATAACACCTGTAAGTGCAATTACCTCAACGTACGTGATTAAATAACGAACACTATATCTTTTAGTAGTTCATGCAAACAATAAAGTGCAGGAGTAATTAACCTCAAGTCATAATTAGAACACAAGACAGACGAACTGTACGTTTACGCAACTCAGTAAAACCCACGGAAAGAGTATTAATTAACAGAATTTAACTAAAACAACGCTAAACGAGAATAAATCCATCCATTAATTAAAAGCTGCATAAAAACAAGCAAATCCAAGACTACGGTACTTAATTCAACATTATTGAATACAAATCTCACGAGTACATCACCGCACTGTGTAACTATAATAAATAACAGCGACTACGATTCTAAAAATAACCAAATTTTTATTTCCACAATCTAAACTTAAAATTAATGAATCCAAACCAAAATTAATATTACAAGTACGAAATTAATTTCAATTTTTACCAAATTTTTTACTTACCCAATCTAAACTGAAAATTAACAAATCCTGACCAAAAATAACGCTGAAAAATAGCAAAATAAATTTCAATCTCTACAAAATTTGAAATTACCTAATCTAATTGAAAAGCTCATAAACCCAAATCGAAATTAACGTTTAAAATAGGAAAATCATCCCCAATTTTTACAAAATTTAAAATTATTCAATTTAAAAGGCAAATTAATAAAACCAAAGCAAAGTTAACATCACAAATAGCAAAACCAACCCCAATTTTTTACAAAATTCGAAATTATTTAATCCAAAAGAAAAATTAATACATCCCAAGCATAATTAACGTTACAAATAGAAAATCAACCCCAATTTTTTACAAAATTTGAAATTTCACAACCCAAACGAAAAATTAGTAAATCCGAAGCAAAAATAACAATACAAATAGCGAAATAAAGTTTAATTCAAAAAAAAAAATAAAATTTTTTTCCCAAAATCGAAAACAACCCTTAACCAACATGAGTAACACAGACATGCGACTCTATTTAGAGACAAAACAGACATTTGAGGTCACGCAGGCCCATCTCTCAAATTTCATTGGAGCAGCCGAAATGTTCCTAAAAACCTTCTACAAACCCGGAGATGACCAAAAAAATTCATTGCTTATACGCTTGGTAATAAGTAAACTAACGGGAAGGGCACTAACCTTAATCGCCAGTAGGGACGATTTACAAGAATGGGAACAGTTTAAACAGCTACTAATTGCATATTTTGGAGACCAACGTAACATAAAATGCCCGGTACGAGACCTAATAAACCTTAGAATGGAACACAATCAATCCCCCTACCAATTCGGAATGAAATGCCAAGACGTGAGAAGTTTAATTTTAACAAAATTAAAAATCGAAGAACCCGATCAAAACGTTAGACATTTAAAAACAAAAATGTATGACGAAATGGCACTGGACACGTATATAAACGCCTTACCAGAACGACTATCGGATAAAATCAGATTCCAACGACCCCAAAATCTAGAAGAAGCTATGAGCCTAGTAATAGAAGAAGAAAATGTAATGTATTACCGCAACAGACTATACAACCCCAACGCGAATAAAAGTTATTCGCCAATAAAAACCATATAAGCCACAAGACAAACAATCCCTCAACAAAAATTCACCCCCTTTAACGCACAAACAAGTCAACCGCGAAGTAATAACCCAAGTTTTAACAATACAAATTTTAATAATCAATATAAAAATTTTTCAAGACCAACATTCAATCCAACTTTTACGAAACCAACATTCCAACCTAGATTTAATCAAAACCTAAACCAACAAAGACCAGTATTCAACGCAAACCCCAACAGAAATACACCAATGACTAATAACAATAACAACCCTAACAATTATTACAAACCGACACCAATGGATACCTCATCTGGTAACACCAGACAAAATACAAAAATAACACATATCCGACCAAACCCTCATCAGAAACGTAATTTTACTTCGGAAGAATTATTCCATCAAAAAATAGAAAAATTTGACACTGACCAGAATAATTACATTGAGACACCTACGAACAATGAATCAAACCATGCAGAAACTTACGAACGGGACGAACAATACGAAACTTACGAGGAGTACGACGACGAAAACTCGAATTCAAATTTTCAAATGGACCCATTCATAGACAACCAAACCTAATAAACTTAAATAACATAAATCACTTAGTATTACCATACATAGAAATACCCCACGCCAAATTCAAACTATTAATCGACACCGGATCATCAAAAACATTAATTAGCCCCAGAACCGTACAAAAATATTATTTAGATTATGTAGAAAGAGAACCATTTAAAATTAAAACAGCCCATCAAACGACAATACACCAATTCGTAGCCAATATACCCTTACCGAGAACATTTAATGTTAAAATGAAACATAAATTTTGTGTATTCGAATTTAACGACAAATATGACGGATTAATCGGAATGGACCTTCTTAGAAAATTAGGAGCCAACATTGACATTAAAAATCGCTTATTAAGGACAAAATACGGAAAAATCCCAATTAAATTTCAAAACACACAAATCGAACAAAAATACACTATAGAACCCCGAACGGAAAGAAAAATAAAAATCCCAGTAAAATCTAACAAAAATTTAGGAATAATAAATCATATAACTTTTCAACAAGGAGTAGAAACCCCAACTGCCTTAGTACAAATAAAAGATAATTATGCAACCACAACAATATTAAATTCAAACGACTATCCCGTAGAACTATCATTGACAGACCCAATTAACGTAGAAGAACTAAATTTTAACGAAATGGAAATAGACGAAAAATCAGAAAACGATTACAACCCAATAGAACATGACAAAATGTTAAGAGAAAATTTAACTAACATCCGCTTCAATACCGACATCAATCAAGAAGAAGAAAGAGCAATTAAAAACTTATGTTTTGAATACTGAGACATATTCCACTGTGAAGGAATACCATTAACATTCACCAACACAGTAAAACATAATATCGAGTTAACAGACGATAAGCCAATTTTTACAAAAGCATATAGACTACCTCATGCAAGCCAAGAAGAAGCTGACAGACAAGTAGCAGACTTATTAGACCAAGACATAATCCAGCACTCCAACTCACCATGGAGCAGCCCCGTGTTAATAGTACCTAAGAAATTAGACGCAACCGGAAAGAGAAAGTACAGAATGGTAATAGATTATAGAAAGTTAAATGAAAAAACGGTAGATGACAAATATCCACTACCAAATATAACCGAAATTTTAGACAAATTAGGCAAATGTCAATATTTTACAACATTAGACCTAGCATCAGGATACCATCAGGTAGAGATGGAAGAAAAAGACATATCAAATACAGCCTTCAGCACACCTAGAGGACATTACGAGTACAAACGAATGCCATTTGGATTAAAGAACGCACCCGCTACTTTCCAGAGAGTCATGGACAATATACTACGAGGAATACACAATGAAAAATGCCTTGTATACATTGACGACATCATAGTTTATTCTACATCATTGGTAGAACACATAGAAAGATTGAAAGAAGTATTCGAAAGACTTAGACAAGCACATTTTAAAGTACAATTAGACAAAAGTGAATTCTTACAAAAAGAAGTATCATTTTTAGAACATGTAATAACACCCCAAGGAGTAAAGCCAAATCCAGACAAAACAAATGCAGTTCTAAATTACCCATTACCAAAGACAACCAAAGAAATTAAAGGATTTCTAGGACTTAGTGGTTACTACCGCAAATTCATTAAAGGTTACGCTCAGATAACCAAACCCTGACGAATTGTTTAAAAAGGAAACAAAATTGAACACACCCGGAATTTATTAAAGCCGTAGACAAAATTAAAACATATTAACGAATCACCCTGTATTAGAATACCCAGACTTTACAAAACCATTTATACTGACGACAGACGCATCGAATGTAGCATTAGGCGCAGTATTGAGCCAAGGAAAAGTAGGTAGCGATAAACCCATCAGCTACGCATCCAGAACCCTGAATGAAACCGAACAAAAATATAGTACCATAGAAAAAGAATTATTAGCCATAATTTGGGCAACAAAATATTTTAGACCTTATTTATACGGAAGAAAATTTTACATATACACCGATCATAGACCACTAGTATGGCTGTGCAAACTGAAAGAACCGAATTCAAAATTACAAAGATGGAGAATCAGACTCGAAGAGTATGATTACGAAATTATATACAAAAAAGGAATCTATAGCAACAACGCAGACGCTTTAAGCAGAATCCAACTCAATGCATTAGAAACTGAATCCATTATAGGAAACGTAGACGAAGCAGAAATAAGGGAAGATCCAGACGAGATCGACACGATACATTCAACACAAAACGAAGAACCAAAAAACGCGATTAAAATTTTAAACGAAGCAATCGATATGAAACCTAACCAATTTATAATAACAGAAGTTTTAAATAACCCCAATCCAGTAAAATATACAAAAGTAGATAACAAAAAGATATATCAAATTCAAATAACTAAAGATGACAACGAAGAACAAATAATTAAAATTTTAAAAGAATACAATATTTACTCAATAATATCCACCCTTACTTTAATGCAACAAATTTTAGCAACGCTAGAAAACGCAGTAACATTTGCCAAATTAAATACCTTACACTCTAGTATTATTGAACCAACCGATTTATTAAACGAATTAATAAGAATTAGATCACTTATAATTAACAGTAAATTACCTTTTGATGTAACAGAATCGAACATTCTAATATTTGAAAAGATAGCTATAGTAAAAGGCTACATTAAGAATAACGAAATAATATTTTTAATAGAAATCCCGATAGTAGAAAGTAACAATTATCATTATTATCATTTATTTGCTTTTCCAACAAAAGTTACTAGCACATACCAAGTAATCATACCCAAAACCAAATTCCTATCCCTAAATGAACTGAGATATGGTTATACAAACGAAAAATGTACTGAAGTAACACCAAACCAATATTTATGTCAATCGATGACGACAACAACCATTCAAGAAGACAGCCCTTGTAAATTACAACTATTAAAATTCTCAAATCATTACGAAAACTGTGAAACCAAACAAGTGCAAATAACTAATATGAAAATTCAAAAGTTACAGATAACAAATGGATAGCCATTTTCCCAACAGAAGTAATAGCAACCATCAACTGCAATCAAGATGAAAATAACCAAGCATTAATCGGAAGCAAACTAATTACCCTCAAAGAAGATTGTTATGTGAAATTGAAAGATGAAGTAATCAGAGTTTATCAAGATCCCATAGCAACAAAGAAACCTAAAAACCTACCGGAACTACAGTTCAAGATACAACAAGAAGACGAAGAAATAATCAAGAAACCTATGAAGCTAGAGCATCTAGACTTAGACGATCTCAACCACGCCGTGAAATTAGTGGAAAGTTATAAAGAACAATTAAATGAACTCAAAACGCCAAAGTTACATTATAATAATATAAGTGTTTGGACAATTGTATTAATCATTTTAATAATTTTGTAATTATATATGTATTTTACAAAATGTACCTTAGATATAAGAATGAAGGAAACAGTTATAGATTTAAGGAAACAAAGAGAAAAAAGGAAACAATAAGTATACCCTTAGATACAATGAATTTTAAATGAAATTGAATAATGTATTTTATGTATTTAAAAATTAAGAAAAACCTTAATTTTTCATTTACGGTGGGAGGAGTTATGTATCCCCCAATTACCTATATATATATATATATATATATATATATATATATATATTGATATATTGAATCTAATAGGAATTATTAGAAATTATTAAGTAAAAGTATAAGTTCAATGCAACATTGTAACACAAGGATAACCCAGAGAGGTTATCGACAGTTCATGAGAACGGACATGCAACTTTGCATCCGTGAGGGCAGTGATACTGCAGGTGGCAGGTCACAGGCGGTCAACAGACCGCAATTACTTAGAATTAAGATTGATACATTGTAACAAAGTGTAAAGCAGACATGAGATCTGCAAGTTCCCACAAGCCGTGTGAGGGGCAGGTTATTATAAAAGGCCCGGGAGCTCAATGCCCGGCAGCCAGTCTTCAAACTCCATACTTCGTTGTTTGAGCTACTCAACCGAGTCAGTCTTCGAACTCCATACTTCGTTGTTCAAGCTACTCACTAGTACAATAATTATTTTTTAGTCTTATGTATAAGTTATCTAAATTTCATAAATAAATTTGTTAAAGTGTCAAAGTTTTTTTAAAAAACCAGCTCCAAAGGCCCGAACTTTAACTCGCGCAATCATAGCATTTCCTCCAGATCTATTCATTTTAAAACTCAAATTTATTCGATTAATTAAATAGTTAGTACCTTGTTTTAAGTATCCGTTAATTTGTTGAACATTCCGATAACCTATAATTGCTTTCTCTTGTGTTTCCCACCTAAAGACTTACCAAAATAATGAATCCTACTATTAGTTGATAGCGTGTTTTCCAATTTGCTAATCGCGCTTTGATAACGTAAGGATTGCAGTTCAAACTCGTGTTATTTAAACCAATTTTTAATTTGATTCTGCAGCTTGTGCGTTGAAATATTTTCTTCAGCGATGCACTTTTTTTTTGTTCGACAAGTAGGAGGTATCTTGCGTGTATCACTCTTAGCTGGAGGCCACATTGGTTCTTTCTTTATGTATGCCCAACTGTTCGTTGACGTAGACCAACTGCTTTTGTCTGAAGACCGCTGCTGCAATTACGGTGGCAGGGCGAATGGTTCCTGACTACCGTGGCGTTGCTGTGCTGACTCACCCCCGACGGGTTGCAAGATAAGCATCCCGACGCATAGAAGTATGTGACTCGTTTTCTTTTATGCACATCGAGGATTATTATTTATCAGCAGTTGATGTTGTGAGGCTGCTCTGTGGCGTAGTGATGTGTGTGTGACTACTACGCCCTAGGTCCCGGGTTCGAATCCCGACACGGTCCGCTTGAAAAATGTTAAACGAGCATTTTTCACAAAAATACACCTTCGTTTGGATGAGAGGTAAAATGGAGGCTCCGTGTGTGAGTGTTGTCTCGCACGTTAAAGATCCCTACCTTGCTTGGAATAGCAAGAGTTCGGCAAAATTCCAAACTTTCAAGGTAAAACTAAAACTCGATTCCTGGCCAATGTAGTACCTTCGGGTGGAACATTGGAAAACACATGTAAGGTTGATGTTGTGAAACCAGTTTACCATACATGTTTAAAAGCTAGCTTCGCTAGTGCTTCTGGTTACATTTCTTTAATTCTTACTACAACTTGGTCTACATTTAATACTTTAATTTAACACGCTTGCTATTGAGAAAATCTAAGCATTATTTTTTCCCAATGAGTTTTATTACGTGTTAGCTACGAATATAACTTAAATTTAATATTTTTCTTTGTCCATGTGAATCAAGAAATTTTAATTTATTTTTATTGTTAATAGATAATCGCGGGCCACGTGCTTTTTTTAGGGTTTTTTTTTGATATGTAGGTGAAATCCCCACTCTCCGCGTTTGGTAGTTAACCTGGTATTTACCTTTCTTCCGGCTACGTCTAGGTACGTAGCACACTGCTCTTTAGCTTTCCTGCATTTGCGAATAATCTCCTATATTATGGCTTTGTATCTCTGCTTTCCTGTTTCTCCTGATCTATTTTTTTTACTTTCGTCTTTCTTCTATTAGATTCGGGATATCTTTTGTTATCCATGGTTTCTTATTTTCTTTTTGTGTATACCCCAGAATATCTCTGGCTGCTATGTCTACATTGGATTTAATGTTTTTCCGTTCGGTTTCTACTTCCTTATTGTAAGAAATTTTTGCCGTATCTTTTAGCAATTCATTTTACTTTTTTCAAATCTTTGGTGGATATCTCTTAGTTTCTCAAAATCAAAATGCCTTTTCCGTTCCTGTTTTTCAAATTTTTTAAAATTTAGCATAACTACGATATTGTGGTCAGTACTTATATTTGCTCCTGGGTAGCTTCTACAGTCTTTTACTTGATTCCTAAACCGTTGTCTAACAAGAATGCTCTTTGATATCTTCCTATATCTTCTGGCATCTAACACGCGTATCGTATTCTAGCATGATGTTAAAATAATGTGTTCGTGATGGTTAAATTGTTCTTGTTACAAAATTCTACCAGAATATTTCTTTCCTTTGTCATTTCTCGTGCCTAAACCAAATAAAAATATTACCGCTCCTTCTCTACCCTCACCTACATTAAAACCCCCCGTAATTTTCATGTCCTCGATACGCATCTTAGTATGTCTTCGATATCTTTGTAGATCGCCGCTATCTCTTCCACAGTGTAGTTAGAGGTGGGCATGTATACTTTTATTATTACTGCATTTACCGGTTTAGATTCCAATCTAACTATGAGTACTTTTTCATGCTTTTGTAAGTAGTTTTCTACACGTTGTCCTATCTTTTTTCGTATAACAATCCCCACGTCCGAATTTCCTTCCTCTGATTCTATATGAACTACCCTAAATTCTCCGCTCTAAAAATTCTCCGCATCTGTGCAGCGAATTTTGTTGATACTTACTATGCCTAGTGCTAATCAATCCATTTCAATTTTCAGGTTTTCTAACTTACCTACTTACTTCATTCTTCTAGCATTCCACGCCTCGACTCGCAGAACGTTCCCGATTCTTTTTCTCAACTTTCTGATCACATTTCCCGAAGTAGTTCCCTCGCGGAGATCCAAATGAGAGACTGTTTTAGCTTCGATATTTTTTACCCCAGAGGATGCCATCATGTTAATTACAATTCAAGTACCCAGTGTACTTGGGAGGTAATGTGATGGTTTCCCGTTGCCTTCCACATTGTAATAGTGTGTCTTAGAATATCATACCGACCTCTATGGTCTCTGGCATTCTAAGTACGGAAAAAGCAGCTGCCCTCTTTCGGGAACCTGTCTTAGTCCGTTCCTCATTAAAGACTCCACGCAAGCCATTCCACCCATTCTAGTAATCTAGAACTTTTTCAAGGTGCACCTCCATTTGGAACGATATTTATTAGGAAAATAATAACATGCATACAATTTTACAAAACAAACTTAATATCTATTAACTTTTTATACCAAGATACTTACAAATCAAGTAGAATAAACAGAAGGACAACTATCATCACGAAAGTATACAGAATTTGATTCGAATACAAAATCGTAGGGACTTCTTTTCAATACACGGAGCACATTTATTTTGATATGGAGTGCATGATTCACGCAACTATTTGTTACAGGTTACGTAACAAATCCAATTAACTATTGGACCTAGTTTGTTGTGGTAATAACCTGAACAAGCAGCGCAATAATTGTCACTATCGCTTTTGATATTATGTGAGTCATGATTTGAAAAAGACACTTTATCTGCGACTGAGTTATCATCGGAACTGTAATCGCTAGAATCATACAATTTCTTACGTTTGTTTTCTTTTTCTATCTTTTATCTGCGATATTTGTTTTCCAAATAATCAACGAACTTCGTTCGTTTATGAAATCGATTTGTCGTCCGTCTGTCCGTCCGAGGCCTTTCTAATGGTCGGACATCAATGTGTGATACATCAATCGATTCAGCTCGGTGTCCTGAGCTTAAGTTTTGATGTCAGTTGAAATCGGGCCACGGGGACGCCGTGCCCCCGCAATATTCCGTCGGGATCAAATAGGTCCAAAATTAATGTGCGATACATATTTGGACTCCCCTAACATAGCTGAGTCGAAATATGGTACCCCCCACAAAATCTGACCACGGATACCCGACCCCTCCGGGGAATTAATTTTTATTTTATCTGAATACTTATAATTATTACAACATAATAATTTTAATTTCTTTAAATTGTTTTAAAGTAAGTCTACATTTGGAAGTTCGTTGCGACAATGCCTTGCATTTTCAACTTGTTTATTTTTCAATAGGTTTCTTTTAATGTACTTTTTAGTTGTCTCAACTGCTCGTTTATTTTTCTTTTTAGTTTTCTCTAATTATTGTTGTTTGTTTTCAACCATATTTGGCGTGTCCGTCAAAACTTTCGCAACTTTTTTTCCTTGGCTTCCTTTTACCGGTTCGTTCCGCGGTAATACACAGTAATAATAATACATGCCACCTCTAGCTACAGTAACGAAAAGATAGCGATCTACAAAGGTATCGAAGGCATACTAAGATACGTAAAAGGACATGAAAATGTAATATTTACAGAGGATTTTAACGCAGCGGTAGGTCAGGGTAGCGAAGGAGCGGTAGTAGGTTTATTTGGTTTAAGTACG
Source organism: Platerodrilus igneus (assembly GCA_036346225.1). Classification (NCBI taxonomy): domain Eukaryota; kingdom Metazoa; phylum Arthropoda; class Insecta; order Coleoptera; family Lycidae; genus Platerodrilus; species Platerodrilus igneus. Next base: position 13,625,931 of record JARFIW010000318.1, read on the forward strand.
AGGAACGACACGGGAAATAGGCTGGTAGAATTTTGCGACAAGAACAATTTAATCATCACAAACACATTATTTCAAAATAATGCTAGACGACGATATACGTGGAAGATGCCAGGAGATATAGGAAGATATCAAATAGATTACATTTTTGTTAGTCAACTGTTTAAAAATCAAATAAAAGACTGTAGAAGCAACTCAGAAGCAGATATAGACAATGACCACAAGATTGTAATTATGAAGACCGCTCTTAAATTTAATAACTTGAAAAAAAGAAACGGAAAAAGGCACTTTAACTTTGAGAAACTAAACGATAAAAATATCCACGATAGATTTGAAGGAAAAGTCGAATGCATTGCTGATAGATATCGGGAAATTTCTTATTCTAAGGAAGTAGAAACAGAGTGGAATAACAATAAATCCAGCTTAGACATGGAAGCCAGTGATATTCTGGGGTATTCACAAAAAGAAAATAAGAAACCATGGATAACAAAGAAGATCCTAAGTTTACACAAGAAAGACGAAAATGCAAAAATAGATCAGACAAAACTGGAAAACAGGGATACAGAGCTATAAAATTGGAAATTATTCGCAAATGCAGGAAAGCTAAAAAATAATGGATTGATGAAAAGTGTAAAGAGGTACAAACTAACATCGAAATAGGAAAGACAGACGAAGCATACAAACTAATTAGAAGAAATTTTAGGGATATAAAACCGTATAGCAAAAATATAGGGACGCGGAAGGAAACGGCATTATAGAAAATGTAGAGAAAGTAAAAGGTGGCAAGAATATATAGAAAGTTTATATGCAGCAAAGGAACTAGCAGCATTAGAACAGAAATCAGACATTGATAGTGATGACTTGGGATATCGTATACTGAGATATGAGCGCCGGGTACAGATAGTGCAAGCAGAAGCTCTAAAAGCCGCTGGACAAGCAGTAACAGAACGTCACTTCAATTTGTAAGCTATATGTATGAGACAGGCGAGATACCCAAAGATTTCAAACGTAACATCATAATAACTATACCAAAAAATGAGGCGCGGATAGATGTGAGAATTTTCGAGCAATAAGTTTGACAGCACACGTGTGAAAAATATTACCTAGAATTGTACAAAAACGAATGCATAAACGAGTTGAAGAAATACCAGAAGATCAATTTGGGTTTAGGCGAAACAGGGGAACACGGGAGGCTATTTTAGCTCTGAGGGTTATAATGAAGAAAACAATAGAAAAAGGAGATAGTGTGTACATAGAGTTTGTAGATTTGGAAAAAGCATTCGACAAAGTAAAATGGAAAGAAATGTTCGAAATACTCAAAAAGAATGAAATAAGTTATAGGGATAAACGAATAGTACATACCATATACAAAGAGCAAACAGCGGTAATAGAATTAGACCAGAAACGTAGAGAAGTAAATATTAGGAAAGAAGTGAGACAGGAATGTGCCTAATCCGCATTAATTTTTAACTTGTACATTGAAGAGGCAATGAACACTGTCAAATGCAGGAAGACATTTGGAATTATTATGCAGGGACAAAAGATTGATGTGCTTAGATTTGCAGATAACGTAGCGATAATAGCATCTAGCAAGAAAGAGTTAGAAGCTGTCTTTAATGAAATGGAAGCAGTTTTAAAAGAGAGATACGGTATGAAAATTAACAATAATAAAATTAAAGTACTAGTATGCAAATAACGCAAGATGGGAAAAGCGCAAAAGATATAAAACAAAGATTGGTACAAGGTCGTGTTACATTTAACAAGAAAAAGCAACTACTGTGTTCAAAGACAACAAACAGAAACAAAAAAAAGGATTGCTTAAAACATATTTGCGAAGCATAGCACTGTAGGGCTGTGAAGCGTGGACAGTAGGAGAGGCAGACAAGAAAAGGGTAGAAACCTTTAAAATTTGGCGCTACAGACGTATGATGAAGATATTATGGACAGATAAAAGTAGGGTATAATCAAGGATCCTGTGACCACATTTCCACCAGCATCCACATTTCCACACACATCTGGACCAAAAAGTTTTCTTCGACTAACCATTTTCATCTTTCGAGATAAACCTTTTCATCTTTCGAGATAAATATATCTTAATTTTTCATCTTTCGAGATAAATGAGCATCCTCATTTCCTCTCACATCTAAACCAAAAAGTTTTCTTCGACTAACCATTTTTTTATCTTTCATCTGAACCAAATAGTTTTCTTCGTCTAGCCAATGCATCTTTCGAGATAAACCTATCTTGTTTGGTATCAATCAATATTAGAATTTTCTCAGCTACCCGAATCTCTAAGAATTTTTCAGATATCATCACCCCCAAGGGAGCTACCCTAATTTTAAGATTTCTTACCTGTAGCGACTTTTGACCGTTCTTATAAACTTTTTTAGTCATGCGATACATTAAATTAGCTTAGAATTTTATGCACATCCCGAATCTGCAAACAGATTTGAAATCGGACCACGCCCTGCAAAGTTACACATATACCCTCTGCGAGATAAATCTTTCTCCACATTTCCATCCACGAGATAAACCTATCTTGTTTGGTATCAATCAATATTAGAATTTTCTCAGCTACCCGAATCTTTAGGAATTTTTAGATTGCGCCATCCCCAGAGAGCTACCCCATTTTAAGATTTCTTACCTGTAGCGACTTTTGAGTGTTCTTATAAATTTTCTTAGTCATGCGATACATCTTGTTAGTCTAAAATTTTACACAGAATTTGAATCTGCAAACAAATTTGAAATCGGACCATCCCTTACAAAGTTATACTTTAAAGCTCCCAAACCACTTTAAATTGTTTTGCTCGTCTATGACATATGCTTTAACCAACTATTTCCTAAAATCTAAAACCGCAAGGATTTTAGAAACGAGTCCTTTATAAGCCATAAGTG